>ML825567.1:142069-152339 GCA_009831015.1 Picea engelmannii | reverse complement strand
CCCATTCTTCTCAAACAAGGAAGAAGGATTATTTCTGATTTTTGAGCCTGGACCATTTCTCACCCTGGGCCATTCTTCCTACACTAATTAAAGTGCACCCTGGACAGAATGTATAAACCCTAAGAAATGTTTGGACCATTCCTCACCCTGGTCCATTCCTCCTACACTAATTAAAGTGCACCCTAGAGAGAATGTATAAACCCTAAGGAATGATTGTCCCTGATTGTTGAGCCTGGACTATTCCCCACCCTGGGCCATTCCTCCGACACTAAACAAAGTGTAACCTGGAGAGAATGAGTCTGCCCTAAGGAATAACTGTCCGGACCATTCCTCACCCTGGGCCATTCCTCCGACACTAAGAAAAGTGTAACCTGGAGAGAATGAGTCTGCCCTAAGGAATGTCTGTCCTGCATCAACCTCCAAAACAAACCATTCTTCGAAACTACTCACAACTGTGAACTTCGAAAGAATGATTGCCTGACGAGGCAGACCATTCTACTTGACCACTACTCAGAGTGACTGCCAAGAAGAATGACTGTCCTAGACCACTCCCCATGTTAACCATAATGGGAAGTCGTTGTCTATGATACATAAACAATCAATCTGCCTCCTATGTTGACTACAATGGGAAGTCACTGTCCGTCAGAAATCTCAATCCACTTTCTGAACAGGAAAGCATTTGTCCAATCTAGACTAATTTTCAATTATAAAAATAAATAATGTTTTCAGTGCTCCCTCCTAACTGGAGAGTCATTTAAATCACAAGAAAATAAATGTTTTTCAAGAATAGTTTTCCGTACCTTCTCCTAGCTTGGAGAATCTTTCCTTTCAACTAAGGGAGTTATTTCCACGATCCCCATCTTCTCTTGGAAATATGCAAACTTGATTCTGGATAGAGGTTTTGTCAGGATATCTGTTGTTTGCTCATCAGTGGGAATATACTCGAGCTTTACCTCTCCTTCCTAGACTTTATCTTGAATAAAGTAGTATTTGATCTCAATGTGCTTCAACCTTTCATGAAACACTGGATGTTCTGATAATCTTATACAACTCTGATTATCACAATATATTATGGTCGATTCTGGAGTCTGATCAAATAAATCGGAGATTAACTTCTTTAGCCATACTTCTTCTGTGCATGCTTCACAAGCTGCCATATACTCTGCTTCTGCTGTACTGAGTGCGACAGACTTCTGTTTCTTGCTGCCCCAAGATATCATAGCGGAGCCCAGGCTGAAACACATACCTGAAGTACTCTTTCTGTCTTCTACACTTCCTGCCCAATCAGAGTCTGTGAATCCATGAAGTTGGATATCACTGGATGCGGTATATCTTAGGCCATAGTTTATTGTCCCACGAATATATCTTAAGACATGCTTTGCAACTATCCAATGCTCATGTCTAGGTTCCACCTGGAACTGACTTAATGTATTTACAACAAAGCAAATATCTGGTCGAGTATTTACCAAATACATCAATGATCTAATTAGTTGTCGATATAGAGATGGATCAACTGGTTCGGAATCTGGGACTTTTACTTTTCTTATATCCGCATTCATAGGAGTGTCCATGGACTTACAGTCCATCATTCCAAACTTCTGAAGGATCTTTATTGCGTACTTTCCTTGTCCAAGGAATACTTCACCACGCTTATGCCATACTTCTAGTCCCAAGTAATAATGCATGAGACCTAGATCTTTCATATCAAATTCAGAGGCTAATTCCTTCTTGCATTGGATAATTAGAGATTCTTCACCTGTTATGAATAGATCATCAACATATAATAGTAGAATCACAGGTGCGTTATCCACGACTTTGTAGTAGAGGTTTGGATCTGCATGACTCTTGGAGAAACTAAGTCTTGTAAGATAACTGTCCATTCTGGCGTACCAAGCCCTTGGAGCTTGCTTGAGTCCATATAGATCTTTCTTCAATCTGCAAATGTGAGTGTCTCTAGAATGTACCTCGAATCCTTGAGGTTGTTCAATATACACTTCTTCTTCAATAGCTCCATTGAGAAATGTCATCTTTACATCCATCTGGTGTAGATTCCATCCCATGGAAGCGACAAGAGATATGATAGCTCTGATGGAGGTATACCTTGCCACTGGAGAAAAGGTTTCATCATAATCTTCTCCCTCCTTCTGGGAGAACCCTCTGGCCACGAATCTTGCCTTATATTTATCCACGCTTCCGTCTGCTGCATGTTTGATCTTGTATACCCATTTTGAGGTTACCATTGATTTTTCTTTAGGTTTGGGTACAATTTCCCATACTTCATTTCTCATAATGGACTGATGTTCTTCCGCCGTAGCTTCTTCCCATTGTCCCTTTTGGACTGCTTCTTTGAATGTAGTAGGTTCTTCATCTAAAAGCTTCGTCATGTATGGTGCATAACTTGAGAATATTTTCAGTCTTTTACTCTTCCTGGATGTTCCTTTTGGAACCTTGATTCTTTCTGCGTCTTGTAATTTGGCTTCAAGACAAGCTGGTCGTTTCTTGTTCTTTGGTATGATATCTGGATCAATGTTCTCACATGGCTCCATAGGATGATCAAGTTGATCCTTTTCGTTATTTTCATTTTCTGTGCTTTCTTCTTTTGGTTCTTCAATTTCTTCTTCTTCTATAATTTCTTCAACAGATTTCCTGAAGGCCATCCTTTCATTGAACGTCATGTCTCTGCTTACTTCTATTTTGTGTTGTTCTGGAATATATATTCTATAGGCTTTGGATGAATCACTATATCCCACGAATATTCCCTTCTTTCCTGAGGGTTCTAGTTTATTCCTTTTATCTTTAGGAATATAAGAGTAAACTGGACATCCAAATATTCTTAGATTTTCTACATTAGGTTTCTTACCTGAGAATGCTTCTTCTGGTGTCATGTCCTTCAATATGCAATGAGGGCTTCCGTTCTGTACATATATTGCCGTCATTGCTGCTTCTCCCCATAGAAACATGGATAGATCTTGATCGTTCAATAGGGCTTTTACTGTTTCTTCGGTAGATCTGTTCTTTATTTCTGCTACACCGTTTTGTTGAGGATTATGAGGAACAGTCAGCTCCCTCCTAATCCCTACCGATTTGCAGAATGCAATGAACTCCTTCGAGGTGTATTCTCCTCCATTATCTGTTCTTAATGTCTTGATCTTCTTGTTCGTAAGGTTTTCTATTTCTGCCTTGAATTCTTGGAACTTGCTGAATACTTCGTCTTTTGATTTCAGTAGGTACAACCACGTCTTTCTTGAATAGTCATCTATGAAGGTTACGTATTAAAGAGATCCTCCTAGAGATCTGACTGACATTGGTCCACAAACATCTGAGTGTATTAGATCTACGGTTTCCTTAGATCTGTTGTTGTTGCTTGGGAATGGTTTCTTGATATTCTTCCCTAGGGCACATCCTTTGCAAATTCCTTCATGTGTGGATTTCAATTCTGGTATTCCTTCAACAATTTTTCTTAGGAAAGGTAATGCTTGATAATTGATATGAGCGTACCTTCTATGCCAAAGTTCATTAGGGTTGACTTCGTCATGTACTAGAGCTTCTTCATTTTGTTCTACTAGTCTATATAGATTTCCTTCACGTCTTCCAATAGCCCTAGCATCTTCCATACTGGAATTCTTATGCCATGATAACACCTTTCCATCCATGAAGGCTATTCTATTCCCTTTGTCTTCTAAACATGATATTGAAACAAGATTCTTTTCTAAACCAGGTGCATATAAAGCATTGCTTAAGTGAACATGATTACCTGATTCCAACTTGACGGAGGCTTGTCCAAATCCTTCGATGGGGTAAGTGCTTTTGTCTCCAAGCTCCACTTTGTACGATGTCTTTCTCTCATTTAGATTTGAGAGTCTAGCTTGATCTCTCGTCATGTGCCTGGAAGCTCCACTATCGATTATCCACATATCGTCTTCAATTGTCCCGGTAAGTGCTATGTAGTGTAAGAGACTGATTGTTTCACACATGTCTTCGGTTGACTGGTAACTGGTCATGCCTTGATCCAAAACTTCAACTTCGTCATTTCTATATTTTGAGAGAGTCAAGAGGTGTGTTGAGTTAGGGCACATATGAATATCTTATTTTTGAGCAAGATGCTCCATCACAAGGTGTCAGATCTGAGAATTAGGGTTTCTACAACTGTTTCTGCTAGTAACCCTAGCTGCAGTGCTTTCGAAGATACTCCTGCTAGTAACCCTAGCGGAAGTTCCTCAATGAGCTCAATGTCTAGTGGCTATGTTTCCTTCCAGCGTTTTAGGCTGACTTAAGGGGTGTGGGCCCATAACCTGTTAGAATATAGAAGATTGTGCTCGTTTTACCATTGACAATACCCTCGTTACCCAACCACTGGCTGAAGCCACCCTCCGAGCACCTTGACCTTGACCGAGAAGAGAATCCTAGTAGAAATCCAATATCCAAGAGAGGCTAATGCACCAAGTAAGAATAGCAACTAAGCTAAACAGATGATCCCACCTAGAAGCTAGCACACCACTTTTCTAGCTCTCCCAGAAACTTGCGCACCAAAACTGCAACTGCCTGCTCAGATTTGGCTCTCTCTGCAACTGCTGAGATGATTAATAATGAGAACTACACCCTGTATTTATAGTGAACTGGGCAGGCTAATTGGGGCCGACTTCTCCTTCTGGGTATCAATAAATTCATTTTAAATGTATTTATCCAGCCGACAACTTGTCTAGGGTTTCCTTCAATTCTTTGCTTCCTTCTGAAGGATTCTAGTCTCATCATAGGTCATAATAGAGGTTCATACCTCCTGAATCTACCATAATATTAACACAAGCAACTATTTCTCAAAGTTTAGTAAGACGAGATTCTAAAACCTGCACACAAATTGTTCTTACTCAAAAATTCCATTGACCAACAAATTATTGAGAAATTTCTCTTACTCAAAAATGAGTTGAGACTTGGTGGATGCTTGTGCAATGGGTTCTTTCAACACCTGTGCTCTGATACCATGTTGATTTTTCAATAAGTTAGGTTAAGCATGAATTTCATTCCATTTTAGCATTTAACCATAACCATAAATGTTGCAGCAACTAAAATCACAAGAAGAAGCACCATGCACAAGAACACGAGATGTATCCTGGGAAACCCTTCTCAACAAGGGAAGAAAACCCAGCCAAATCCTTTGGTATAATCCTCAAGAGAAATACCTTCACCACCAAGATAAAACCTAGCACACAAGAGGGTGCTCAAACCCTAGAAGACTAGCACCCAAGAGAGGTGTGCACTTTTCCCAAGGTGTACTTGTTGAAATGTCCAAACTCACATGAAAGATATATTTTCTCAATGGGGAATTTACCTTTACTTATACTAACCTGAGCCTGTCAACATAAGTGTCTATTGGCACAACAGGGCCGACCTCACTAGCTTATAATACAATTAATATTAACAAGATTAATTATCTTTTACATTAATTAGCAATCACATTAAGGTGGGGCTGACCTATACCCTTTACATTACAATTAGGGTTATAGGTACATCTGACTCTTGGACAATAAAGCAAAGGATATGATACACCCACAAGTGTTCATCCACTAGGGGCACATCAATAGGTATGTATATATCTCTAGCTCACCGGATTACACATAAGAACCAGATCTTCACAAGTTCACATGTGTTCGTCCATAGGCACGTCCACTCTAGATATCTTCTTTCCCACTGCCTCACACAGGAGAATCATTTGAAGTTTTCTCATCAACTATGCTGCTCAGATAAGGCTAATACATCATCTTCATTTATGTTCACATGATGATGCACCCATCACTTTGGTATTTCACACGTTCACCATGAGCTCAGCCACATGCATGTCTAACTCAAAAGATTGCCTTTCCCACTGGATAATCATCTGGAGTTCTTATCAACTCTCTGAATGGAGGAGGTCATCTCTATGTTCCAGCTCTGTCTCAGGTAGGAACCACGTACCCTTCTTAGGGGATTTATCTCACATAGTTTCAATGATCCACATCTCACGGGTTTGTAAGCTGGAGAATGTCTCACATAGTTGCAATCATCAACAATTCTTTTATTAAATGTGTCTTACTTGGTATGATTCATATGACTTGTGGACCATTGGAGGGTGTATTTTCTTGTCTTTGCAGTACATTTCCTGGTGAAATCTATTCATGGAGGGACTAAGCCACTTGGACCTTCATAAGGTCTTGAAATCCCACTGGATGGATGTTGTGCCCCACTCATTAGAGGCCTAGGATGATGAATGGTGCACCTTGGGAGATGTCTCTAGAAATTGGATGAGGCCTGTTATCGCTCAGTTTGTAGTTTAGGTCAAAGGCTAAAGGATAAAAGGCAAAATGGCGTAACAAGAACCTTCCCCACCCAATGTCACCTCGATGGGGAGGTTCTTTCTGTTTAGGGAGGTTAGCCCAGGGGAGACATCCCCGAAAACCCAGGGTTTGAAGAGGCAGAAGGTATAAGGTCAAGTTCTAGAGTTCCCTTCTCACAGGTTACCACCAATGTCAGACAATCCGGCTAATCAACCAATAAATGAAGTGTATGCCCTATTGAAAACACCTGCCCGGAACAAGACAACAACAACATAATATATATATGTATGCAGGCTATAACTCAAAGGGTTAGTACTTCAATGACTATCTGATATTATTCAATAAGCAATGCAATAGATATAAAATGAAGTCAATGTTTTGTCAAATAGCTATGAAAGACCATCAATTCATCAATATCTAAGGAGATGACTAAGCCAATAATATGTCCAATCAACAATTCACTTAATAAATGCTTCAAATCATCATTTAATTGCTCATATGACACTTTTGCTGTGCCAAGATGAAATATTCAACTATGACGTCAGCCCTAATTAGGTTAGTTATGTTAGTTAGGGTTTCAAAATTTAAAAGTTTTGAAAGTAGTTTTGTACACTTCAACGTTGGAGATCAAATGTCAGTGCCTTAGGGTATATGGAGTCAAAAGATAAGGGCACAAGGTCTTGAAAGGATGATGACTCAAAGACTAGAAGGTAGGGTTCTATGGTGCTGCAAAGGCAGGGCCCTAGAATCAAAACCCTAGGGGAAAGAGGCTCACTCCGGTGTTGCTTAAGCAAGGCCTCGTGCTCTTTCCTCCTTATCTAAATCGACTTGGAAAAACAACTAGCCTAAAGAATAAGTCTAAGGGAGAAAGTGTTGTGAAGACAAGGTTTTCAAACCCTAAAAGATGAAAACCCTAGGTGTAGATACCCTAGGCCTAGGACGTCACCTTCTTTCAACCTATAAACTTCAACGCTAGCTCAGAAGAAAAAAGACAAGTGTAGCAGAGGCCAGGCTCTATCTCTTTTCTTCAATGGCTGAAAATATTTCTCTCTAAGGGGACATGTAACAATGATCTACTTGTGTGCTTGTTACCTAGGGTTTTAAATCAACAATATTATAAGTAAATGCAAGAAATTACACCTACAACAATTCATTTAAGAAGTTTTGCAAGAAAATTTACTTACATGTCATGAAGAAAAGCATAAGCAAACCCTAGTTGTAAACCTTCCTTGAGAGAAATGCCATAAATGCCAAAAATATCCTTCCAATAGCAAGTGCACCTCACTTAGACAACAAATCTACCCAAGAAGGGTGCAAAAAATCAGATCTCACTTGTGTGAGTGAAGTGTGTTATGTCAAAATGAGGGAAAACATCCTCAATTTATGTCATCCAATGACCCTTAATTAAAAATTAGGTCATTAAAACAACCGACAAGGATGATAACTAAAAATCATATTGTTTTACATTTAACTGCTAAATTAAACCCTAAATGAGCAATAAGCAAGACGTCCAACCCTTTAGAGGGAGACGTTGGCCCTTTTTAGGGCAAAATACAGCACTAGAAGATAAACGTTGGCCCTCACTGGGACTCTAAGCTCTGCCACACGTGCCAAAATGATCTATCAAGGTACCACTCACCGGAGTTGACATCATGGCTCCTAGATGACATCCTGGGGCATCAAAAGCACACGTTCCACCTGTAGTGGGTCAATCCCCTAGGGCTAGGCTTAGCCAAGGCGTCCTGGATGAAAACGTCCTCCTCCTTCTCTAGTGCAAAGGCTCGATCAATCACTGTCCTGTCTCTGCCCCTGATGAGGTCCCAACAACCATCTGATGGGCTCTTCAGCCCCATGGAGGTCCAAACTAATCATCTCCCCATGTGTACCAGTCCACCTGGTACCTGTCCGTCGGGCATGGTCTTGCACACCAAAAAATTCTCCCTCCATGGGTTCATTAGTCCTCGGGATCATAGCAATGTCAATCATATTTCATCATTAATTTTATCAAATGCATGCATAAAACCCCTAGCATATCATCTAATAGCTCAAAGACATTACAATGACCTATTATACAAAGCTGAAGAAAAGACAAAGTGCCCTATTGGGCCGACATCCATAAGAAAAAGAAAGTTCCCAAAGGATATCATCCAAGCCATGTAATACGAGGTGATGTGGTCTAAGGATGTTCAGACATAGTGAAAGACAGGGGTGAATATTATCTGTGGGTGCCTTTGTAGGAGGTGAGTTGTACCTGTCATGGTGTAAGGTAGCTAGAGAGGTAGTGGGGGGGCCCAGAGGGCCCATAGTGATAACAGTGGAGGTCATTCAATGTAAGGTGGACTAGGTCCACTATATTATTAAATAAGGCCCACTATGGTAGTTAGATATAATAAATGGGTAATTAGATATAATTAATGTAAGAGGGATTCGTAGAAGGTACCTAGAGAGGTAGTGGGGGGGCCCAAAGGGCCCATAATGATAATAGTGGAGGCCATTCAATGTAGGGTGGACTAGGTCCACTATATTATTAAATAAGACCCACTATGGTAGTTAGATATAATAAATGGGTAATTAGATATAATTAATGTAAGAGAGTTTCTTAGAAGGTTCTACTTCTAGAAGATTCCTCCTCTAGAATGTTCTTAGGAGATGATAGCACTATATAAATGGGTTAAAGCAATGTAATGATACATGAAGAGAAGTATTGTATTTGGAGTGGTAGCTCAATAGGAGGATGCCCCCTCGAAGAGGCAAGTGAACAGGAGAGGATCCCTTCCATAATAGAATACATTGTATGGTGTTGCCCTACCTCAAGGGTTTGATATAATAAAGTTGTGTTTTTCTATATTGTTCTTCTATATCTGTTGTGGTGTTTTTGTATTCAGTATTGGTTCTTAACAAGTGGTATCAGAGCACTTTCCTTGGGCAGACATTGTAGGCAAATATTTTTTATTTTTGCATATTTTTTTTTCGGAACAGAAAAAAGAGAGCCGCGACATTCTCGAAGTTCTTGGTATATTTCTGTGCCAAATTTGTATAAAATGGTTGTATATCTGAGTTCCTCTCAGAAAAACACCCAATTTGAAAAAAAAAATCATCCGAAACGGAGTCCGGGAAGTCAAGATATTGAAGTTTTAAAATCTGCAAATTTTCAGGATTTTTTCCACGGATGGTGGCGATAATTTTTTTATTTTTTTAGCATTTGGAGGTTGAATTTGCCCAAATAAATTACATATTTGAGTTCCTCTCACAATTTCACCCAATTTAAAAAAAAAATCAGCCAAAACGGAGTTCGGGAAGTGAAGTTATGAGCATTTTAACTTCAACAGTTTTTTAGGGTTTTTCCAGAAAAAGTCGCGATTTTCTGCCGAAACTTATTGGGTCTATTTTTTGGATTTTTTCGTGACGGTTGCAGGACCGAAGAGTTCATAGGGTGATCAGATGGCTATTTCCTCTCAAACGCTGAAAGAAATTCTTGAATCATTCAAAGCCCAATTGTTTCACACATTGGATGACAGAATGGATGCATTTGTACATGGCCTCACAGACAGCCTCACAGATGGCCTCAATGATAGTTTTCATAGTATTCAAGATTCATTGAATAACATGCATAAGAGATTTCTTACGGAGGGCCTCAGGGATGAATATAATCAAAAAATATATGCTTGGTATGATTTTGAGGCCGATTGTGATGATTGGTATATGGATAGTTGTCATTTCTGGGATGACAACCACTTTTATATTTTATTTGATGACTCTACTCCACCTTCTATAGAGAACATCAATGTCCCACATCAGAAGCTAGTTACCAGCGTTCAATCTGCATATTCTACAGTGGTATTATTCCTTCCAGATTCTGCTACAACCCTTTTCCACTATGTGGATGGATCTTCTTATTTGGATCCACATGATAGGTGTCAGTCTTTGGAGCATCATTTGGAGTTGGTTATTGGGTTCCAAAA
>ML825567.1:104036-140813 GCA_009831015.1 Picea engelmannii | reverse complement strand
ATATCTATTGTGGTGCTTTTGTATTCAGTATTGGTTCTTAACACATGGATGCAATTCTTTCCAAGCCCTTTATTGCCTTCATTCTTTCTTTTCTTTATTGTTTTTTCTTTCTTTTTATTTCAACGTCTGACTAGAGGACACTGCCTTGGTGTGGTGACTAGAGCTGACAGTGTTACCCACAAGTACTTTCACAGAGATGATAAGGCTGGCTCGTGATGAGACCCCCTTTCCCTTGGCCATGCAACTAAAGGTCACTGCCCTGGCGTGGTAACTAGATAATGACAATGTCATACTGCTAGGTACCTATGAACATAATGGGTTGGCTCGTGATGAGACCCCCCATCCTCTTGGATAGGTCTTGTTTTTTGTTATTTTTCTTCGTGTCCCTCTTGTTTCTTATTGAGAGGCTTTTTATTGCTTTCTCAGGGATCCCTGGGCGAGGCATCTCTAGGTTTTATGTTTATGGATTTTATCTCTTACCAGCTACTTTTACCCCCTGGGCCTTTAGCCCCTTCTTCCCACGGGATAACGTGTAAGCCCATAAATAGGTCATCCTAATGTCCGGACTAGGGGAATGGGATAGATGAATGGGAGATAAGATGTAAAATGAAAATATGGTGGGAGCAGACGATGGCTTTTCAAAATCCCCCCTGGTGGCTAACCAAAACCTATGGATACAAGCTTGCTAGGGCACCCCGTTAATTTCCCCAATCATGGTCAAGTGGGTTAGTGTAAGATCCAAGCAGTCGTCAGAAATGAAGGGAATCTGATGCATATATCTGAAAGTTATAATGATCAAACATGACACATACCATGATACCTGGACCAATTACCTCATGGAGCAAGAGTCTTCTCCGATACAAGTCCAAGCCGAAGGTGATGGATGATGTTGTTGATGATAGGACAAGTGTGATGAAGAAGAAGAAACATGGGCCCTCTAGGGCCATGCTCAGGTTAATCCTTCTCTCGGTACTCCTTGTCTAGGACCTGTGGGCCTCGAGAAATTATCTCCTAGTTATCCCTAGAAATCGGGGATAACATCTAGCTCTAACTCGGGGACATGTGCTCACCGTAGAGCGCATGAGAACCTTAGCATCTCTGGCATAAACTTGCAGACCTACTCACACTTGAAAAGGGCATCAATAACAAAGGTGGGGTGGTGTTGCCACCCCACAAAATATAATATATATATACGACTGAAATAAACAAACAAAAATGCAAATCAAACTACTTACCTGAACTTAACTTTGGTTGTATGTTTGGTATAGTCAAATAACCAATGAAGCTAATCCAGCAATGTCCCACAATACCTGCCTTTGTGCTTCATCATAAACCAGAACAATGATAAATCAAACACAAAAATGACATGGGTTAGAGCATATTTTATATCATCGGAAGTCATAAAGTCTAACTCATGGAGGCGGGTGGGAGGGATAGAATCCTGCCAAGTACATCTCCGAGGAAAATACTCAATCCACTTCAAGAAAGGGTCATGAGAAATGCAAAGTTTAGAAAACTGACTCAAAGGGCCTGCAAACTGACTACCTAGGGCATCCTCATGCTCTGGAGTCAAGGAAGGGATCAACAAAGACCTAGTAGACGACTGGCAAACTATCAAGGGAAAGTTGAAAAACTATGATGGCTGACTCAAACTCACAGCATCCAACCAAACCTTGGAATTTAGGGCTTGCCTAAGAGGGAACTCAACATGAAAAAGGTACTTCCCAACTACACCTTTAATGGAAAAGCATGGTAAAGTAATAACAGGTGGCTGGAGTGAAAAGTCATGAGAAACCTTCTTTAGGCAAACAATGTCCTTACCTGTATCAAAATCTGAGCATAGTGGTGGTTGGTAATTATCTTCATGGAGAGAGTCCAAGTGCTCAGAAGGGTACTCATAAAAAATCTCAAGGTAAGACTGAAAATCATCAGGAGAACAAGGTACTAGGTCATCCCTGGCTTTTTGAAAAGTATGGGTAAGAATCTCATCTCCTCGTTGTCACTGGTTAGAAATAATCTGTTGTGGTAGTTGCAAGGGAAACACCTGGAAATGGCCCTCAGTGTCATAGATGGGATCGAGGTCATAGCCAACCATATCCCACCTACGTATCCCAACATGTATGAACTCATCAATGTTATCAACAATGTCACTATCTGTGTCATAACATGCAGGGTTTGAAACAGTTGAAAATTCATTCTCCTCCTCCTCTTCATCATAAGGTAAAGCATCATCAAAATTTAGGGGAGGAGGGTAACTTACTGTTTCTTCTTGTGTGGGAACTTCGAGGACTTTGGTGTTTTCGGCATGCATTATGGTCTCATCCTCAGGGATTACTCCTTCTTCTTCAATTGGAAGGCCTAATTCTTTCGGGAATTCAATTCCTCCTTTATTTGAATCATGTGACAAGGTTTCATCGGAATCCTGTAATGGAAAGTAACTAACCTCATATTCCTTCTGTTGTGCAGGAGAAACAGGCTCATAGATTGCTTCGTTAGAGGGAGAGGCACTTGTTGATACTTCATTATTTTTCTCTGGTTCTGCCTCCTCGGCCATGTCTTCAGGAATCCCCTGTTGAATGATGGTTTGTTCACCTTCTTCTTGGATATTGTCAATAAAGTTTTTACGGGAAAACAAACTTTCCATATTAAAATCACCTGAAGTAAAGAGATCTTTTATCCCAGATAAGGAGATGTTTTGTTCAATTCTTTTAGCCATGCCATAAGCTTCATCGAGCGTGCCTGGGCTCTTTTTACTGAGGGGTAGACCTAGGTGTGCCAGGAGTGCACAGGTATATATATGGACAATGTACTTGTTTTCAGGACAATGGCCCTTAGGAATTTGATATAGGGTGCACTCAAACCTACTCTGGAAGTTCCAGAGGGTTTCATTCTCGGTTTGTCTTATATGCTCAAAATTTTTTAGTAGTATTGAGATGTCTTCTAACTGAATACCCCATTCTTCGAGAAAAACTTCTTCCAACTGGTTCATAGAGGTGATGCTAGCATCAGGGAGGTTATCATACCACCTTTTAGCATTTCCATGAAGAGTGTTTGAAAAAAATTTCATCACTACATCTTCGGCATCATCATCGACAGGGTGGAGTCTAAAGTAAGTAAAATTCATCCATATGAAAGTCAACTCTTTCTCCATTGCCACCAGTGAATCTAGAGAGCCATCTCTTGGATATCGGGGGCATTTCTCTTGGGTATCCTGGGATTTTGCTCATGTCTAAAGGCTTAAAGTTCCCGGGATCCCATTGTGAAGTCATTTTTGGCTTCGTCATCAATGGAGTCACTAGATAATTTTCTTGAAACTATCAAAAGATAAGGGAAAACACCCTAGTGGAGTCGTCAGGTAAGCTTGTAAGATAAGGCATCTAGAGGCAAGGCTTACCGAAAAGTTTTTTCATTTGAAGAGAATTGACTCAGTGTTCCCCGACAATGGCGCCAAAAATGTTATCGCTCAATTTGTAGTTTAGGTCAAAGGCTAAAGGATAAAAGGAAAATTGGCGTAACAGGAACCTTCCCCACCCAATGTCACCTCGATGGGGAGGTTCTTTTTGTTTAGGGAGGTTAGCCCAGGGGAGATGTCCCCGACAACCTGGGGTTTGAAGAGGCATAAGGTATAAGGTCAAGTTCTAGAGTTCCCTCCTCACAGGTTACCACCAATGTTAGACAATCCGGCTAATCAACCAATAAATGAAGTGTATGCCCTATTGAAAACACCTGCTTGGAACAAGACAACAACAACACAATATATATATGTATGCAGGCTATAACTCAAAGGGTTAGTACTTCAATGACTATCTGATATTATTCAATAAGCAATGTAATAGATATAAAATGAAGTCAACATTTTGTCAAATAGCTATGAAAGACCATCAATTCATCAATATCTAAGGAGATGACTAAGCCAATAATATTTCCAATCAACAATTTACTCAATAAATGCTTCAAATCATCATTTAATTGCTCATATTACACTTTTGTTGCGCCAAGAGGAAATATTCAACTATGACGTCAACCCTAATTAGGTTAGTTATGTTAGTTAGGGTTTCAAAATTTAAAAGTTTTGAAAGTAGTTTTGTACACTTCAACGTTGGAGATCAAATGTCAGTGCCTTAGGGTATATGGAGTCAAAAGATAAGGGCACAAGGTCTTGAAAGGATGATGACTCAAAGACTAGAAGGTAGGGTTCTATGGTGTTGCAAAGGCAGGGCCCTAGAAGAAAAACCCTAGGGGAAAGAGGCTCACTTCGGTGTTGCTTAAGCAAGGCCTCGTGCTCTTTCCTCCTTCTCTAAATTGACTTGGAAAAACGGCTAGCCTAAAGAATAAGTCTAAGGGAGAAAATGTTGTGAAGACAAGGCTTTCAAACCCTAAAAGATGAAAACCCTAGGTGTAGATACCCTAGGCCTAGGACGTCACCTTCTTTCAACCTATAAACTTCAACGCTAGCTCAGAAGAAAAAAGACAAGTGTAGCAAAGGCCAGGCTCTATCTCTTTTCTTCAATGGTTGAAAATATTTCTCTCTAAGGGGACCTGTGGGCCTCGAGACATGATCTCCTAGTTATCCCTAGAAATCGGGGATAACAAGGCCGAGAAGAATGAAGGGGATATGACGTCACCCTCATATGCCCAAACGTACCTCTTTTGGAGCATGACATCACACTTTTGAGGGGATGTTTTCCATTTTGGTACACTTGGTGGTGTTGTGGTTTTGAAACCCCACTCTCTTGCTTGATGACATGGCAACTTCCTAGCTTGACATCCCATCCTTTAGAGGATTTCCTTTGCACGTGCTACCTTGGAGAAGAATTTTGGGGGCTTCTATGTCATCGTTTTGTTATTTTTGGTCATTTTATAGCCTACGTGGGAAAAAAATAGCAAAATGAGTAAGCATTGTAACTTAGGTTTTAGCTGAAAATTATGGATTCAATAGTAAAGTGGACAAACTATGACTTGGGTTTCCTCATATAAATATGAGGCAAGTCATTTTCATTTGGACATAACTCATCACTTGATAATGATACTCTTCGAACTGCAATTTTGGCCCTCTTGGAAAATTTCGGCCTCTCTTTTTCTTGTGAAAATGGACGCAATACTTGTTATTTGGAGCATTAAAGGATATAAATGTCTCTTGGTGGTATCTCTTGGAAAAAGGTTGGATGATTTCTTGGTAGTAAGGGTTTTTTCATGCTTTCTCTTGGATTTGGTGAGTAATTTCTGCAATTTGTTGTTGTCTTGTTTGTTTAAATTCAAGAAAAATATCTTAAACCCTAGGAGGAGTAAAAGGGCTTACACCCTCCATCAAGGTTTATTATTATTTTCTATTGAAGGGCTATAAGGCTTGAAAAAAGGAGTAAGAGGGTTTACACCCTTGTTGCAAGGCTTAGTTAGGGTTTATTTCTCTAGGGAGTAAGAGGGTCTACACCCCTAGAGAAACTTTAAACCCTAGTTCATCTTGGATTCCACACTAGATGACTTGGAAGGATTGTTGTTGGGTTTTATAAGGGTTTAAATCTCAACAAAAATATCTTCTTCCTCTTTGTTTAGTTTTCCTTCCAAGGAAGAGACTTCATTCACCCAATAACAAGGCACTGATTTTTGCATTTGATATTGTTAATTGTTGCATTAGTAAACGTGAAATTTGAGGTTTTGGAATTATTCAAATTGGATTTGAATTTTACATGATTTAGACTCTCTCGTGATTCAAGGGTGACTTTATTGATCAAGTGGTTATTTTGTTGGAACAAACATTAAGCTACAACCATTAGGGTTGCGGCAAACACTCTCTCTTACACGTTTTCTCTGCTTTTCTACTGGTGAAAATTGCTTGTAAGTTGTGATAATTAATCTATTGATAAAAGTTTATTGTTTGGGTGGCTTACTTGTTGATTTTAGTGGTTAGAATTTGCTATTGTAGCAAAGATTTTCTACAGCCATAGGGATTTCATAATTATTTGTTGATAACACTCTTTTTACATCCCTCTTTTGACATCAAAATATTGATTTAAACACTGCATAATTGTTCACTAATTGCAAACTTTCATTGTCCAATATCATATGTTGATTTTGATGGTTTAATTTGTAGCTGATATGATTCTCTTGTTGTTGATATATCATTGTTATATGCTGCAATTTTGGGACAACTAGGTTTCTTGTTGATTTCACTATTGACTCGAGGCTTATTTCATCATGTATTGTCTTGTTTTGGATTGTCTAACATCTATTTTGTAGGTACTATCAGTTGGAAACATTTTCCTTGACCTATACTCATCCTCCATCAAGCCTCAAGATATTTTGATCGTGACCTATAGGGTTGTTCCTTCAGCTCTTAGCCTCTCCCTTTGCATCCCCATAGAGTAACCCAGGAAGCCTCCTTGTATTGGATTTGTCCATCACTAAAACGAGAGGGATATATATTGAGGTGATAGTGATAGGTGTCACCAGTTGTGTCATACACTTGTTTCTTGGGTTGAGCTTTGCCCAAACTACAAATTGTGCGATAACAAGACTATTATGTGTTGGTTGCTTGTTGAGTCATACCACTAGAAGCACCCAGTGTGTTTTTCACATTACATGAATTTGATATTAGTCGCGGTAACATGTATATTTTATTAAAATTTGATATATTCTGCTAAAGATTGATGTTTTACAGTCATTATCGTTGAGATTTAGCTCGAATTCGATAAAATTTAGTGTAAGCAATTGTTAGAATTAACTTACATTTGACATTTTCACTTCATAGTTACCGGGATTTAGTAGAAATTTGACATCTTAGACTAGTTATTGAGACTTTATCTCAAGTGAAGTCGCTAGTAGATTCATATTATACATGCTTTCTGAAATTAAACTTAACATTATCTAATTGTTTCGCTAAAAACTCTAAGAACACTGAATTTATGTCATCAACTAGACTTTATGTTGATATTATGGTAGTTGTGGGAGGTATTAAACCTCCACCTGTAACCCTGACAATAATAGAATATTCCAGGAAGCAAGAAGAAACCCTAAAGCATTGAAAATAACCCTAGAAGACAAGTTGGCTAAAGAAAATAATTAATATTGAGTTTTTATTTTTGGGGAGATCTCAACCATCGATTAGATGGGAGATGAGATGATCTCCACCATTCATATCTTAGGTTTCCTTATGAATGCCTAAGAAGGGCACAAAGGGTGAAGGAGGCATTCATTCTTCATGGTATCAAAGCTGAGGTGGCTGAAATTTTGAGTAGTTGGGACAACATTTTGTTGGCTGTCATATATATCTTCTTGGCAGAATTTTTGTGGACATCCATTGACTCATTCAGTGGTTGTTAGAGGGCATACTTTTGCAGAGGACAGTTGGGCAATTTTTGGCACTTATCATCAGTCTCTTTTTACACCTACGCAGTAGGAGTGAGGTTGATTTGACTTGACATATTTTCACACCTATTCACTTAGGAGTGAGGTCAGATTACACTTGTCTCTTTTCACACCTGTGTTGACAGGAGTGAGATAGTGTTTTCCTTGGCAGTGTGAGCATCAGTTGGGGATTGCACTTTGGAAGACTTGTCAGCATCTCAGATGCAAGTTGAGGACAGGCTAGCAGGGGCTAGCAATTGGTCTCCTTGGAAGGCAAGGATGATATTCGTCTTAGAGGACCTCGAGCTATGGGACATAATCGAGGCAACTGTTCCCTCCATTCTTGTCACTGCTCCAATCTTGGTGGTAGAGTTCAGGAAAAGGAAAAACAAGGTGAAGAGGACTAATTGTGACGCTGTTCATGATCATATCATAACTCATTTGACGGGGAAGACTTGTGCATACGATATGTGGGCATCTCTATGCAAGTTGTATGAGAGCTCCAATGAGAAACGGAAGATGGTTCTTCATGACCGAGTCAGGGGCATTTGCATGCTCAAGGATTACTTAGTAACTTCATTCCTTGGTTCTTACACTCAGATCAGAGACGAGCTTGGAGTCATTAGAGAGGTTGTTGATCCTAACTCTTTGGTGAGGCAAGCTATGAATAGATTCACCAAACCGTGGGGTCCATTTGTACGTGGCATAGTTGCTAGGGAGGTCATACCTACATGGGAGAGGATGTGGGATGACTTCGTCCAGGAGGAGATTAGGCTTGCAGCCAAGGTTTCTGGACAGCGGCAGCAACAACAACATCAAATTGGTCAGGGTGAGGAGGATCTTTCTCTTTGGACAAAGAGAAAGAAGAAGGTCGGTCGTGGGGGTCGGCATGGTCCCAAGTTTGGGGGCCCACCATAGGGGAGTGGAGGAGGAGAGAGCAGTAGTGGTCAGGGCAGTGGTCAGAGGAGAGATATGAGCAAAGTGAAATTATTTGTTTGTAAGATGTTTGGGCACTATGTTGGATAGTGCCCGAACAGGAAGAAGAATAAGGGTGGTACCATAGCTACAACAGAGGAAGCATATTTTCAGACACGGTTTCAGAGAGAGTGTGACTTTCTCGTATGTTGCACTTCAGTTGAGACGACACCCACTATCTGGTATATTGACAGTGGGGCTTTGAGCCATATGACTGGACTTTGAGAGCATTTTTCTGATCTCAAAGACACTGAGGTCAGAATAGAGATTTCTCTTGGAGATGATAGATTGGTCAGAGTTGTTGGGATTGGCAGAGTTACCTTTCAGAGAGATAGCTTGTCACCTATATCGTTCACGGACGTTCTTTATGTCCCTGGAATGAAGAAGAATTTGATTTCAATTTCCACCCTCCAGGATAGAGGTCTTGAGATGACATTCAGAGGCACCGAGTACTGATTCATCCTCAGGGTTCCCCAATTGCCTCAGGACAGGTGATTGGAGTGAGGGATGGGAAACTATTCAGATTGATTTTTCAGCCACTTCATGCATTAGCAGTGAGTAGCGGCAACAACAGACAGTTATGTGAGTTATGGCATCGCAGGATGGCCCAACTACATCATGGGGCTCTTGGAGGACTGAGAGAGGTTGTGACCGAAGTGCCACAAATCAGCATAGAGCATCAGGATGTTTGTAGAGGGTGTGTGCTTGGTAAGTTTACAAAGGCAACGTTCCCCAGCAGTGACACTAGGTCAGCTGGGACACTGGATTTAGTACACACAGACGTGTGTGGGCCCATGACTCGGAGGTCCTTGATTGGTTGTGAGTACTATCTCACATTTATTGATGACTACTCGAGGAAGACTTGGATCTATTTCCTGAAGGCCAAGAGTGAGGTCTTCACACGATTCCAAGAGTTCAAAGCTCTTGTGGAGAACCAATTGGGAAAGAGGATCAAAGTCTTGTGGTCGAATAATAGGGGAGAATATTCCTCGAGACCGTTTGTAGACTTATGTGCCCAACATGGCATTAGAAGACATATGATCGTACCCTACAACCCCTAGCAGAACGGGGTTGCCAAGAGGAAGAACCGGGCCATTATTGGTGCAACGAGATCCATGCTGCATGATAAGAGTTTTCCTTTGTACTTATGGGCAGAGGCATGTGATACTGCAGTTTACCTGTAGAACAAAAGCCCCCACAGGATATTGGGGAAGATGACTCCTGAGGAGGCCTTCACTGGTAGGAGGCCCGATGTCGAGCACATCAAGATCTTTGGGTGCTTGACTTTCTCTCATGTCCCCTCGGAGAGGAGGAAAAAGCTAGACCCCACAACCCAGCAGGGGATTCTAGTTGGATACTCAGAGGTGTCCAAAGCCTATCGCATATACATTCCGCCACTTAGGAGAGTGGTGCTGAGAAGAGATGTCAGATTTGAGGAGGATAGGTCTTTTGCGAGATCTCTTGAGTCGAGAGTTGGAGTTGAGGATGATGCAAAGTCGTCGATTGCAGTCTCAGAGGGAGCACAACCTCATATTTCGAGTACATCAGTATCAGGGGTGACATGGTCACCATGCAGAGCTTCAGGGTCACAGTTAGAGCATGTTCAATCAGATGGGGCACAGACTTCAGGATCTCAGAGTGTTGAGACAAGTCCTGAGGCAGTCACTCTTGGGCAGAGAGACCTTACTTCTCCATTGACCACTTCAGGTAAAAGGAGACATAGATGGTTTCAGAAGACCCTGAAGGAGGCCAAGGAGAATGTAGGGGAGCCCAAGAGCCAAATCAAAGAGAGTAGGCCACCAGTTATATTGGGAGAATATTTGGCACTAGTGACAAGTATCAGGGATACAGAGCCACAGACTTTTGCGCAGGCAGTGGACCATCAGTTCTGGAGAGAGGCCATGGTAGAGGAGTATGACTCCATTATGCGCAATGATGTCTGGGACGTGGTTCTGAGGCCAGTGGGGAAGTCAGTTGTGACTTCCAGGTGGTTGTACAAGGCCAAGATTGCTGCAGATGGCAGCGTGGAGAAACACAAGGCCCGTTTTGTGGCACAAGGCTTCTCACAGATTGAGGGAGTTGACTATGACGAGACTTTCACACCAGTTGCAATACACACTTCTATCAAGAATATCATTGCCATAGCAACACAGATGGGTTGGAGCATTCACCAGATGGATGTGAAGACCACATTTATGAATGGCTTTATTAAGGAGGAAGTGTACATAGAGTAGCCACAAGGGTTTGAGGTGAGTGACAGGGAGAATCACGTGTGTCTTCTGAGGAAGGCACTATATGGTCTGAAGCAAGATCTCCGAGCTTGGTATTCACGCATTGATACTTATTTGCTTCAGATGGGCTTCGAGAAGAGCGATGCTGATCTGAACCTATATTTCATCATTAAGGATGAGGACACACTCATTCTCATTTTGTATGTGGATGATTTATTCATTACTGAAGCTGAGGATCGCATAGCCAAGTGCAAGCTGGGACTTTCATCAGAGTTTGAGATGAGTGATATCGGATTGATGCACTACTTTCTGGGTATGGAGGTATGGCAAGAGGAGGGTCACATATTTCTCGGGCATGGGAAGTATGCAACATATATTTTGAGCAGGTTTCATATGGAGGACTGCAGATCCATGTATACACCTATGATCACCAACTAGAAGAAGCTTAGTGCTTCAGATAGCTAGTTGGTGGATGCCACAGTATACAGGAAGTTGATCGGTTCACTCATGTATCTGGTTAACACTAGACCATATATTTGTTTTGTCGTGAACACTCTCAGTCAGTACATGGTTGAGTTGATGAGTGTTCACATGGTTGGGGCAAAACACGTCTTGAGATATATTTATGGGACAATGGACTATGGCCTAGACTATGTCAGGGGAGATGGAGTCAGTTTGGTTGGCTACATAGATTCAGACTAGGCAGGATGTGTTGCTAACAGGAAAAGCACCTCAGGGTGTTGCTTCAGGTTTGGGTTAGGAATTTTTTCCTGGTTCAACCGGAAGCAAAAGTCAGTTGCTTTGAGTTCGGCCGAGACAGAGTATATGGCGGCTAGTCAGGCCAGTTGCGAGGCCATTTGGCTTGATAAGATGCTGGTTGGTTTGTTTGGTCAGGATATGCCACCGACCGTCATTCACTATGATAATCAAAGCTGCATAAAACTCTCTGAGAATCCAGTGTTTCATGACCGGTCGAAGCATATTGAGACCAGGTACCACTTCATTCGTGACTAGGTTAAGAGAGGGGCAGTTCAGTTGCAGTATGTATCGATAGATGACTAGGTTGCAGATATTCTCACCAAGGCCCTGCCATAGGGAAAACATGTCTACTTCAGAGACAATATGGGCTTGGTGAGGAACACTTTCCAAGGTACAAAACTCAACAAAAATAACCCTAGAAGACAAGTTGGCTAAAGAAAATAATTAATATCGATTTTTTAGCCTCCAAAAAGAGAAGTCGGCCCAGATATCTAAGAAAGAGAAGTATAAATATAGGATGTCATAGCTCATTTGGACACACACATCTTGCAACTGCAAAAATCTAGTGCGCACTGCAGAAATTTAGTAAGTGCGCAAGTTTGGAGAGTAGCTGCAGCTGCAACTACTGCAAATTGTATTTTTGGTTTTGGCTTGGACTTTCTCCTTGGTTATGGTTTGGAATTTCCGCCTTGCGCGCTATCTCTGGAGAGAGGTACACTACATTGATTGGCCATCAGGTCTAGGATTTTCTTCTAGAATTATTCTCTGTCAAGGTTAAGGTGCTTGGGGGTGGCTTTGACCTATGGTTGGGTGACAATATTTCTATATTATCTATGGTTAAACGAGCACACATACTTTTCTAACAGGTTATGGGCCCACACTATCTTCAGACATTCTAACCACTGGAAGATAGATTGGGAGGATTTGCTCAGTTACAGTTGCAGTTGCAGTCAAAGTTTTTGTTGCAGCAACAAAACCCTAACCCTCTTGTTAGGGCACCTTAAGTGAAGAGATTGGCCTAATTTTTGGATAGCCTAGTGCGCCCTAACCTAGAGCGCCTCCTATTACACTCAACAAGATAAGACGCCAAGTTTGAGGTTTTGGTCAAAGTCAAAGGTTGACCAAGTCAAAGCAGTCATGACTTACTCCATGAAGTTAGAAAACAAGTTAGAAGGGGATTCTAACTTCAGAGCATGGAAGACAAGGATTGACCTCATCCTTTCCAAGAATAAAGTGTTGGATATCGCGAAAAGAAATATCGTGGAACCACAGTTTGAAGAAGGAAAAGAGAAGGAACCTCAGAACGTTGTAATTATGGAGAAGTTCAAGGACGATGACCTCAATGCCATGAGTATCATAGTGGACTCTGTAAAAGGCCACTTGATACCCTACATCTCTCATATTGACTCATCTAAGAAGATGTACAATTCCCTAACTAACCTCTTCTCAATCAAAAACATTGGACAAGTAATGAGTCTGAAGAATGAGCTCAGTGACATGAAAATGAATGATGATGACATCATAACATCATACCTTGTGAGAATCTCTCAGTTAAGAGATCAACTACAAGCTATTGAAGAAATCATTTCAGAGAAGGAACTGGTAAATATAGTAATCAATGGCCTTCCCAAGACATGGGATGCATTTACCACAAGCATGAACACAAGAAAGGAGTATCCCACATTTGAAGAACTTTCGACTTGTTGTGCACAAGAAGAATCAAGGATTATCGCAAAAGAGAAATTCCAAAGGAAAGATGATGATCAAACCTACACAACAAAGTTCAAGAAATTCAGGAATAAGAAGAAGTTTGATTCAAGAAAGAAACCAAATCAAGAGAAGGATATGTCAAAAATACAATGCTTCAACTGTCGAAAATATGGTCACTACAAGAATCATTGTCCTGAGTTAAAGAAAAGGAAGGAAACACACGAAGCAACAATGGCCTATGAAAAGGAACCCTCAAAGAAAGTCAAACAAGATGAAGCGGATTTCTTCTTCTAGTCAAGGTAACACTATTCTTCTGTAACATAGTCCTTGTATATACCATGTTTACATAGTTTCTGTATATATATTTCTTAGAAGATAAGATGGTCAATGAAACAACGCCTCTGTAAGAATACCAAGATAAGGATTACTATTACGATGATTACTAGTCAAGTAATGTATCTAAAAAGATGAAGTACGTTGACAATCCTTGGTAACAATTCATGTGGAAGATATTATATAAGTAACAACTACCAAATAAGCCGAAATCATAATCAAACTTGAAGGGACCCAGAAGAAGTCAAAACAGAAAGAAGTCAACAATCAAGAGGAAATTAGAAAAAGACTTGTGACACTTTGCAGAAGGCAATAAGAATGTAGACGAAAGCGTAGACTATCTTAGATGGAGGGAGTTGACTACAAAATTTCAAAAGAAGAGCATGCATTCATAGATGAAGTAAGGATTAGGAGGGAGCTAATCCTAAATATGATCCATTGAGGATTATGAAGTATCTATCCATGTTCCCATTGAAAGTAGCAACCATGATAAGCAACACGTGTTAAGTCTGATTTTAGAAGAAGTCTTCTTCGAAAAGAAGAATTAAAGTATCCTTGGTTGTCCATATACATCCATGATCCTATGATTAAAGGAATAATTTGGAATCTTCAGGGAATATAGAAGACCCCATGGAACCAAGAGCTAAAGAGAGGCATGAGGAAGAACATGAAGATTCCAAGAAAAAAAGAAAAGCAAGAACAACCAATTATTATACTGAGAATCACAAAACTACCAGCTTGGTTTGAACTCACTAAGAAGCAATCAAGCAGAAGAAATGGAAGTTATGATAAAGGACAGTGTATGTAAGGAAATGTGAAAAATACTGATGAATGGAAGCATTGCAAGATTCATACGTTCTTCCAGAAGGAAGGAGAAGACTATGACAACAACTTGTTCCAGATATACCTCTTGAAGTATCCATGGATTGGAATTTACATGTAAAACATTGTTCTTCCCAATAAAACAAGTGAGAAAGAAGCTTATACCAGAAAGAGACCTATGTATGAAGATATAAATACCTTGTATGGATCCAAACAACTTGATGAAGAGTATTTCATATACATCAAAAGAGTGGTGAAAACTTTCTATGAAAGAGATAGTGTATAAGAATAGTTACTCAGAAGTATGGGATGATGGATTGCTAATCCATAGAAAACTATCATGATGATAGAAGAAGTGTTACTTGGATATGTTTCAGTTTGAGCCTTGCCACGATGTCATGAGCTAGCAGGAAAAATAAGTGTTGAAATCGACCATGATATACTGTAATGATTAGCGCTGTATGAAGCCTTAAGAGAAAACCAGTGTTCCATGACATCCCGAAGTAAATTGAGATCAAGAATTATATATATAAATATACATATAAATAGATATCCATAACATAATAATTAATTAGTAAATAATAACTATTAATAATGAAAGGACATGTCTCAAATGACATGATTATTGGTTAAGGGCACCCCTACGTGGTTATATAAACGAGCCCTCATTCTCAATTGTATATCACCTCATCTATTCATATTTTATACATTATTCCTACATGAATTATTATGTTATATTCAAAGTATTTTGGATAATTCTTGTATGAGTGAACTTTGTTCGTCTCATTTGGTATCAGATCTTTGTTTTTTTTTTATCCTAACCTTTGGCCACTTTGTTTGCAGACATTGTCTGAACCGAATTTTACCCACACACAAAAAATTTTAGAGTTTATCTGTTCTGGCCCTTGGCCACCTCCATTTTTTAGAGATTCTCTACTCTTTGGGTCATTGACGACAACAAGCCTTGGACCAATTGAGATTTAGAAATCTATTGAAGAAATTGTTCTGCTACAAATTGATGAAATAACAAGACAAGCATTTTTTAACTCAAAGAGCAAATATATCTGAAAAATTTTGTTGGTATTACCATCATAAACCATCAAAAAACAGAGCACACAAAGAATTGTTGGTTCAAAATTACAATTCAAGATATATATATATATATATATATATATATAATTGGGAACCCTCTTAATGATTGGGTGCCCATATCTTTAACCAGCCCCTATCAGACAAGCAATTAGGATTGGATTTTGTTACCGAAAAATAAATATCGGGATACAAAATTTGCCACCAATTCGAGCCACAAAATTGAACTTTTGAGGGCAAACGAATTAAAAAAAACATGGTGTGGAAGCAATTATTAATCCGCTGCCATTTTCGTACTACATTCAATCAGCCATACAATCGACCTTCTGTGCACTGACATTTTTGTAAAACCGTAATTAATTCATTGTACACTCTGCCATCTGACCACGTCGTACCACAACAGTCGTACATCCTCCATTCATCTGTCGTACATCCTCCATTCATCTGTCGTACATCGTCTACTATACGGCTGTGGCTATCCACCATGCAGCCTCCCAATCATTGGGAGGCTGCATGGTGGATAGCCACAGCCTCTACTATACAGTCGTCGTCCGTACCATCTCCATGGTGCCAAAAATTGGAGCCAAACTTTGCCATCTTACGGATTACATAACCTGTCCTTAACCATTAACGAATTTAAGTTTCTAAACTGTCAAAATTGTGGGCAATAAACCGAAAAACGGAAATGTAAATAAAAAAAAGACCTTCCGCTTTAATCAAGCCACAACTACCGACGAACAAAATCCACCATCAGGTGTAGGTTCTTCCGTTGGATTGTGGCCAATCGAGGGTACAAAGAAAATGATAAAATTTTTTTAAAATAGAATATCAGACCGCAAGGGAAAACCTTAAATCGGTAATCTAGCAAGGGAAAACCTTAAATCGGTAATCTCAGCACAGATCTTAATAGAATATCGGGTTTTGTATTAATGCATTGTGGATCTTAATAGAATATCGAGTTTTGTATTAACACATTGCCAAACTGTCGTAGAAATCGCAAGTATACACAGTAGTAAGGCTTACATTAATCGCGGGATCGTAGTATTGGGTTCTGAGTATATTTGTTCTTAACCATCGTGAAAGTACATAAACAAAGGTTTTTTAAGTGTCATTTAAAATTAACCATTCTTTTATCAAAGAAATAGTCTTTGGATCGGTAAAATGGGATGCTTAAGAGATTAAGCAATTCTCTACATTAAAATTAAAGTGAATTGGAAAAATAATAATAATAAAGTACCTTGTCTTAAGTAAAAAATAGCAAGGGCAAAAGAATACTTTGGAAAGTGTGAGAGTTTGATTATAAAGGAGCCCCATAAATTCTAAAGGATATTTAGAGTTATAAAACATAAAAATTATAAGCACAAAAGCTAAAAGAATTCAAGCTCGAAGATATATTAAAAAGGAGAGTAATTAAAGGTTGAGCACATATATATATAGTGGTTCAATATACAAATAGAAAAAAATATATATTAAAATACTTAAAGGTATTTTTTATACTTAATTGTCAAGGAGTTAAGAGATAGAGCAATTAAATTAAAAAAAAAAAATTAAGATATATGTGAAAGAAAAACTAGAGTCTAATTTGAAGAATCAAGTCGTATAAAGGATATTTATGTGAAGGTGAAGACAAAGGGTAGTAATTAATCGGATTATTATTGTATTATTCAAATAACCATCTGTATAAAAGAATTAAGTCAAAACAAAAAGAAAGGATTATCATAGAATATTAAAAAAAAAAAAAAAAAACATATATCTATTCTAAGAATATTATGAAAGTATATTAAGAAAAAAAAATTCTAAAAACGATTTCAATTTATATAAAAGTAGACATATATTGAATAATCTAAAATTGCTTATGTTTGAATTGTGGGAAATCATTTATTATGGAAGAATATCAAGATAATTCAGAAATGCAATCACGAATATTGAAAGGAGAACTAGAACATTATAAAGCGAGCAATAAAAAATTACAGTTTAAAATTAAGAAGGAAAAATAGTTTAATGGGTTAACAAAGAAAGATAATCGTTAATTCAAAGAGCGTATTCGGGAACTCACTGCACAAAAGAAAGAACTAAAGACCGAAAGACAAAAAATGGACCAATACTTACTAGAACGAAATGAAGAAATATTATGATTAAAAAATCATAATCAAAATTTACTAGTTAAAATCAGAAAGTTAAAAGACAAGAAGCAAGGGAATACACATTCAGAACAAGAAAATCGAGGTCTCAAGGAGAAATCAACTGAAAAGGAGGAAGAAATATCCTTCCTAAGGAACCTTAACCAGAAGTTACTCGGACAAATTAAAATCTTAAAAGACAAAAGAAAGGAGAATCTAGAATCAGAAAAAGACAATAGGTCAAAAAATAAGGAAGAACTTTTACGATTAAGACGACATAATCAAGATTTATTAACTCAGATTAAAAATCTCAAGCATGATAATAAGTCTTTACAAGAAGAGATAGATCACAAAACATCATTAGTCGACAAGGAAACAATGACTGACCCAATAGAAAAATTATCCGGCATTCAAATTTCGACAGTAGAAAAAGGAACCAATACAGAGTTAGTTGATGTTCAAATTCAAAAGAATGCTTACATTGACAAATCACTGCAAACATCAAAAGAGTATGATTCCAAGGCAAACTCACAAGAAATTAGGATGCCTTATCGACATCCTAATCACAAAATTCAATACTTCAACCAATCAATGTATCAACAGAAACAAATAATCGCTATGTCGAAGAATATTACTTCCACTACAAGTGCAGGTCAAAATAGAAGCTATCATGGGAGTAGAAATGTATCAAGTTCTTTCCAAGAACCTATAAAAACCCAAATCTGCAGAAGATCGAATTAGGATGGGCAAACTCCTTTACAATTCGACAGTTTTGCTCAGCGCTTATAAAATCCTATCGTCTCAGGTCCTCAACGATTACTAACTCAATAATGAAGAAGCATGAGACAATAATTACAAGCCAGATCGAGAGATAAGTCTTCCATAAAGTATGATTTGAGAACAAAACATTTTTAAGGGGAAGACAATGTTATGAACATAAATATACATATAAATAAATATTCATAACATAATAATTAATTAATAAATAATAGCTATTAATAATGAAAGGACATGTCTCAAATGACTTGACTATTGGTTAAGAGCACACTTGCGTGGGCATATAAACGAGCCCTCATTCTCAATTGTATATCATCTCATCTATTCATATTTTATACATTATTCCTACATGGATTATTATGTTATATTCCAAGTATTTTGGATAATTCTTGTGTGAGCGAACTTTATTCATCTCAGAAATGGTCCAGACAGTCATTCTCTAGGGCAGACTAATTCTATCCAGGTTGCACTATGATTAGTGTCAGAGGAATGACCTAGTTAGGTGAATGGTCCAGGTTCAACAATCAAGGACAGGCATTCCCTAGGGCAGACTCATTCTCTCCAGGTTGCATTGTGATTAGTGTTGAAGGAATGGTCCAGGCTCAGAAATCAAGGACAGTTATTCTTCTATACTTGAGAATAATAGTCCAGATAGTCCATGGTTGATGTTTTACCTTTTGAGGGCATATGCTCTTCTAGATCTCTCAGATGTAAGTGGAATAATGGCCCAGATGACTCAGTTTATATCATGATATTGTTTTATGCAGGTTGATATCAAATGATATGATTGTTGTGAAGATTGTATGTCTCTGGGCAGTAGATGTATGTTACTGTGGTGGATGTGTTCCACTAGTTGTGACTATGCATCACTGATTAAGTAGTCATGTGCTACTTGGTTTGATTGTGTACCACTGGATAGTAGTTGTGTACTATTATGGATAGACACAGTTGTGTTCTATTGAATGACATTGTTCTGATTGCCATGAAAACTATCGGTAGTGTTGGAAATTATTATCAGCTAGGTGGATAGTCAGTGTGTTGGTGGATAGACATTCTCCAGGCAGAAAATGGTCCAGGAAATTTATTCTTCTAGGACATATGTCTGGATTATAAGAATAATCCTTGTATCCCATGGTGTGGCTTCCACCATTTGTTAGAATAGTTACTCTTCTAGGACATATGTTTGGATTAGAAGAATGGTTCTTGTATCACTCTGTGGAGTGAGTGACTTATCCAGCATCATGCATGATTACTCAGATGGAGTATGGCTTTGAGAGATGATACAGTTGATGCTATTAGATGATACTAATAGTGATGATGGTGCTCGTGATTTGATCATGAAATAGCTTGTGTGGCTATGATGATGCTACCGGTGAATGGTATGTTTGTGCTCAATACCATTACCTTTAAATACCTCCCTAGCTAGGAGGGAGTGTTGATATTATGGTAGATGCGGGAGGTATTAAACCTCCACATGTAACCCTAACAAGAATAGAATATTTTGGGAAGGAAGAAGAAACCCTAAAGCATTGAACATAACCCTAGAAGACAAGTCGGCTAAGGAAAATAATTAATATTGAGTTTTTAGCCTCCAGAAAGAGAAGTCGACCCAGATAGCTAAGCAAGAGAAGTATAAATACGGGATGTCAAAGCTCATTTGGACACACAGCTCACAACTGCAGAAATATAGTGTGCACTGCAAAAATTTAGTAAGTGTGCAAGTCTAGAGAGTAGTTGCAGCTGCAACTACTGCAACTTGTATTTTTGGTTTTGGCTTGGACTTTCTTCTTGGTTATGGTTTGCCCTTTCTTCTTTGTGCGCTAGCTTTAGAGAGAGGTACACTACATTAATTGGCTATTAGGTCTAGGGTTTGCTTCCAGAATTATTCTCTGTCAAGGTTAAGGTGCTCGGGGGTGGCTTCGTCCTATGGTTGGGTGACAATATTGCTATATTGTCTCTAGTTAAATGAGCACACCTACTTTTGTAACACTTTCTCCCATTTTTTAGTATTTAATCATTCAAGCTTGCATTGCTCTTATGTCTGCGTAATTTTTGTTGCTAAATACTAATTTATTTGTTCCTATTTATCATATTTTCCATAAAAGCTGCCTTTTTTAGAGGTAGACAACTAACACAACTTTTCTTTATTCGAAAAGAAGGGATAGAAATCTGTGTAGGTGTAGGAAAAATGAGCGTATCCAGACATGTGTTGTTCTCTATGAAAATCATGAAATGTCTTTTACTTGGAACTAGATGAGCACTATATTCTAAAATATGTTCATATTCATAAAATATGTGCTTGTGTATGTGGATGAGGTTATCTTGATAGTTTGGCACTGTAAGTTAAACCTTTTGGTTTTTATTTGTGCACCTACATATTTGGTATTATGTTAGACGTTGTTCTCCTTATAAAGGCACAATCTGTTTCCAACAATGAGGATTGTCTCTATGTAAAATCTTCAACATGAATCAAAAGACTGCAAAAGAAAAGAACTTCACTTCCCTTGATCATAGTGACTACTGGAAAGATTTGTGTCAGAGAAAGTCACCGGTTTGCACAATAAAATCTAAAGAAATGTTGTACAAGCATCCATGAGGGAAAATCCAAACAAGCTCCAAAACTAACAACAATGGACCAAGCATTCCGACTACAACACATTCCAATTCACTTAAACGTGACTACTTGTTCTTGGTTAACGTAGAAACAAAACACTTAAGCATTACAGTGGCAAAAGAATTTTGGTAAGCATAGCAGAAAGCTAAGAATCCACGTCACCAATTTGGAGTGTGGTAGGACAGTGAAAAAAATCCAAGATAATCAAATAGTGAATGTTTGATGTCAATACTACTCGCAATAAACGACCCTTCTAAAGAATACCCAAAACAAAAATGGAACACAACAACAAGAGGACTATACTAGTATGTTTTTCATCAACTGAAACCTTGTAGAAAGTTGATGAACTAAAGAATGTAAAATCTGTAAAATTTATAGACAATGAAGAAGAACATGCTAGATATTAAAAAAAAATAGCTTTATACTTATAAGCCTATCACCTCCCAATGTCATTAGAATAGAGATTAAAAAACTAGAATAACACATGATTGTGGTTCTTTACAAATCTTCCAATAAAAACTACCAAGAGCCAAAACGTGAGAAAGTTCAAGAACATAAAATGTTTAGACAACCAATCCCCTTGAATAAATAACAAAGGATGGATTGAGAAACCTCAGGTGCAATCCATTTCTATCCACCTCTCCTATTCAAAAACCTCTCCCAAGATCTGACAAGGGTGAACCAGTCCAATACCTGCAATAGTTGCACTCCCTTTCTTGCCAAGCAATATACTCATTATATTCAGGCCTTTGTGCACAATCTCGTGGTCATCAATGGAAATGTGAAGCATATCTCTTAGTGGAATCTTTTTACTCCTTTGAATCAGTTCATGAAGAGATCCCCCTCCATCAATTTCGTTATAGTGCACATCCCATATGTGTCATCTACACAAATTCAATAGAAGGGGAGAATGATTTTGTGCCCACAAGTCATGAGGTCCAAGATATCCCTTTTGAAATATACTTATAATTAAGAGCTACCTTTCTCACATCCTCTCATCGTTTTTAGAGCAATATTCTTACCTTTGTATGTACCCTTGAAGAGTGTTGAAGTCATTTGCTCCAAGAATTCAACCTCTTCAAGATTAGCAAGCCATTTGTCAAGCTCTTCTTTGCTAGAATAAATTGGTTTCCATTCATCTACTTCAACTTGGAAAGAAAAAACCAGATGAGGGATTTCAAATAATTTGTGAAGAAGTCGTTGCCCTATTCATCTACTTCAACTTGGAAAGAAGAACCCAGATGAGGCATTTCAAGTAATATGTGAAGAGGTCACTACTCTGGGTAGTCCCAGATATGCTTACTTTCCAAGGTCTATGTCTAACAGATCAATAATCGTGTAGAGCAGTCAATGCTACCTCCAGGGATTTGGGTCCGTGCAGTGAATGGACAATGTAGAGTAGTCAATGCTACCTGCAAGGAATTAAATACACCAGGTACAAAGATGACCTCGAACCCAAAGGCAATGAATGCAACACACATAGAAGTATAGAAAATTTTGCAAGACGTTGAGCTCAAGCCATCGTTGGAGTCCCCAGACCAACACTATTAGCCAAGCAAAATTTAGAGAAGGCACCAACTATTTTTTATTAACTCACATTTTCTATTATATGCTTAAAAATAATTTACATTAATATAACTATTAATAACACGACTTTCTTTTTGAATATATACTATGATGGGACGATGATGGGGGCTCTGTGGTTTTCCTCTTCCGCAAGCCTGAGACCACGTCTTTTACTTCTTGTCAGTCAACAGCGTGCGGTTGGAGGTGGTTTAGTGAAATTTCTCTAATGATTAGGCATGCCTCATGTTTTCTTCTTGATAAATATGGTGATCTATGATGATGACGTGGATTATTCTCTGGAGCCTTCTGAACTGTTGTTCTAGGAGAAACCAACTGTCAAATACCCTCCTTTTTATCTCTTTAATTCGTGTTTGTTGAAGGTGGATCAGTCTAGGGTTTCCCCTCAGGTTTCTCATCCTCTCCATGTCTCTAAAGTTGTTGATGAGGGTTTTGTTTTTGGTTCGGTGTTCGAGCCTCTGCCTTCTAAGGATTCTGCCCTAGGTTTTGTTCACTCCCAGCTCCCAATTCTTTCTTCTCCGCTACACTCTGGTTTTATTGGGGCTTGCTCGTCCCCGAGATTTTTTCCTTTATCATATTCGCAAACACCCATGTCTTCATCGCCTTCAGCTCAGGTTTCTTGGACCTTTCCAGATCCCTCCTTGCCAAGCTCCTTTTGGAAGGGATGTCATTACCGGTTCAAAGGCTCGAGGGCCTTCAAGGTCTGGATTAGACTGCTCAGGTTCAAAGCTCCGGTGGTTTTTAGGTATTGGACTCAGACTTTCTTACTTCTTGTCTTTATTTTGATATAGGGTCGGGCTCGCCCACATACCAAGGTTCATTTTCGCGCTCAGAAGTTTTTATTGCTCCAAACTTTCCCCCCTCAAATCTAAATGGCTGGGATGGTGTATTTGAGGGAATCTCGAGGGATACGACTCGCTTATTCATCAATCTCCTGTGGAAAATGTCTCCGGCTCAAAGTGTCGAAAGAAAAATAAATGCGTGGCGGATTCTAGGGAGGTTACAAATCTCGTTTTAGGGGAAGATCTATCCATAGATGAAGTTGTTGAAATGGCAGACAAAATTGTTGTGGGGAAAGCTTATGGCCGTCATTTCAGTGAGAAAACTCTAAAGGAATGGGTGGTTTCCTCTTGGGGCTCAGTTTTTAACCCTGCTTTGAAGATCAGTGATCTGGGGTGGTTTATGATTAAATTTGCGAAGGTCGCTCAGGCTGACTCGGTCCTTCAGAAGGGTTGGTCTATTGACTCTTCTCCAGTTCTCTTAAATGGATGGGATCCTACCTTCGATACCTCAAGTGAACGACTGGACTATATTCCTATTTTGGTTCGATTCCCTAGTCTCCCGCCCCATCCGTGGTCAATAAATTGCTTCCAGGTTATCGACAATGTGGTAGGACATTTCTTGGATGCAGATATGTCATTTTTGGAGTCTGGGGAGATGTCGATGGCTCGTATTCTTGTCTCACTAAATATTTGGGAGGGCTTGAGGAAAGAATTAAATATTATAGACACGGGTCGATCTCGTGTCCAAATTATGGATTATGAAGGTGTGCCTTTCTGTTTTCGTCGTTGTCATGAGCATGGTCACATTGTCAAAGACTGTTCCTTGCCTTTTCATGGTCATTCTGAAAACCCCACTCTCTCTGGGGTCAGGGAGCATCAGGGTCCGTAGGCTAATGCGGGTCTCAACACACTCTTCTCTTCTTCGGGTACCTCGATCTCGACAGGTCGTGCTTCTTTGGATTCTCCACATGAATCAGATGGGAGGGCTCCAGCTGTCTTGCCAAAGGATTTAGCTCTGGCACTGTAATCAGGTTCCATGTCGGATCCTTCCACAGCTTTGGGATCTGACCCTCTCCATCCTTTTGGCTCTCTCCCGAGTATATGTATTTCTATTCCCCTTACTGTTAATGGTTTGATCCATGCTTTTAATTTTCTCAATGTGAATTTTTCTCCCTCTCTCCCCGATCTATCCTTCTTTATGGCTCAATTGATTGTCCCCCCTCTTCCCTCATCCTCCTTTCCTCCCATCACCTCCTGCTCCCTCCTCCCTGTGTCCCCCTCGACTCTCCATCCTCACGATCCATTGTTGGGCCTTCTACCGATGACTCTGAGGATAGGGCCATTTTCTTTCAACTTCGGAATCGATCGGTCTTGGCTACTCCGGAGGGTGTCTTTGGGCTTGGCACTAACCTTGACTCCTATATCTCAAAGAAGGGATGTGGTCGTCTCTCCCATACCTCAAAGGCTAAAAATCGAGCTCTTCTGGACATTTCCTCAAGCAGGAAACAATCAATTCTTGGGGCACTTAGAGCAGTGAACACCCCCGTCGGTGTTTCCCCATGATATTTCTCTCCTTTAACTGTAGGGGTCTGGCAAGCCCCCAGAATAAATCCACCTTTAAACGAATGGTATCTCTTTACCAGCCTGGTGTTATACTTCTTCAAGAAACGATGACAAATGTGGTGGTGGTGACTAAAGTTTTAGAATTGATGCTCCCTCGTTGGCAATTTACGAGAATTGATGCAAATGGTCTTAGGGGTCTGGCGATTGGGTGACACTCCCATCATGTTAAGATTTTAAATTCGTGGGCCTTGGTTTCGTGCATCGGTGTGGACATTTTTGTGGAAGGGATGGACTTGGAATTCAGGATTCTTAATGTGTATGGTCCCTATGTTTAATGGGGCCATTTCTGGGACTCTCTTCTCAATCACGATCTGCTCAAAGATGATAACCTAATTCTAGTAGGGGACCTAAATTTCTCTCTAAGGGAAGTTGAAGTTTGGAGTCTGAATGCCCGCCATGAACTTCAATCTGAACATTTCAATTATCTTCCGTCAGCAAATGGTCTCCTGGATATTGCTCCGCGAAAGCTTCTCCCTACTTGGGGGAATATGAGGTCGGGGGATGCCCATGTGGCAAAACAGTTAGATTGTTTCCTGGTCTCTGATACGTTGATGGAGCTTCATCTTCAATTTCATCAATGAGTCGGTTGTGGGGGTGAATCGAACCACTCGTCGGTTTGTCTGGAAATTGAAGGGGGGCCAAAAATATCGGCATCCCCTTTCAAATTCAATACAACCTAGTTATCAGATGAGTCTTTTTTTACCCTGGTTAAGGAAAATTGGGTCAGATATGATGTTAGCAATGGTCACTCTGTTGTATTACAATTTGCAAAAAATCTGAATAGAATCAAGCAATTGGTGATCCCTTGGGCTCATGAGAAGAGGAAAAATGATGAGCAATCTCTTAGTCTAATTGAAGCTCAACTTGAACAAATCCACCAAATGGCAGATGTTGCTTTTTCTCCGGCATCCTCCAGGGATGAGATAAAGGCTCTGGAGTCTCGTAAGAGACAATTGCTCATTGATCAGAAGGTTGCATGGAGGCTGAAGGGCAGGGCTATTTGGCTTGACAAAGGGGATGAGAATACAAAAAAAATTCAAGCTTATGCAAAAGGCCGAAAAGCTTCAAATATCATCTGGAAACTAAAGGATCAAGAGGGCCATGAAGTTTCCAGTTTTGAGGGTCTCTCGTATATGCGCAACAATCACTTTCCATCCCTTTTCAAGGCCGAGCAGAGAGTTAATATTGTTGATATTGTTCATTTAGCACTATTCTTCCCCAGATTTGTGGATGAGGATGGACATAGAGATTTATTTGTTGAAGTTACAGAAGCTGAGCTACAAGAAACCCTTCACAGTTTCTAGAAAGATAAGAGCCCAGGGCCAGATGGGTGGCTGGTTGAATTTGATTTGGGTTTCTATGAGCTTATTGGTGTTGACCTCCTGAAAGTTGTAGAATCTAGAAGAAATGGGAGAATGCATGCCCCTTTCAACTCAACCTTTATAACGCTCATTCTAAAATCTGATGATCCTCAATCTTTTGATGAGTTCAGGTCTATTTCTCTATGTAACTGCATCTATAAAATTGTGGCAAAAATAATCGCTCAGCAGTTAAAACCATTTTTATCAGACTCCATTTCTAAAGAACAGTTTGGATTTTTGGAAGGTTGCCAAATTCATGAAGCTATAGGGGTATCCCAGGAGGGTCTTCACGGCCTTAAATCCTCTAGATCCCAAGGCGCAATTCTAAAGATCGATCTATCAAAAGCATATGACCATGTCAACTGGTCCTTCATTCGGCTTATGCTCACTCATTTGGGGTTTGAGGTCCCTTTCATCAAATGGGTGATGGCATGCATATCATCGGTCTCTTTTTCAATTCTTATTAATGGTGCAGCCTCACCCCTCTTCTCTTTGGAAAGGGGTCTTAGACAAGGTTGTCATCTCTCACCCCTTCTTTTCCTGTTGGTGGAAGAGGGCTTAAGCAGAGCCATTGGGTTGGTTGTCCAAGATGGGGAATTTCATGGCATCCAGATCGCCTGAGGCCTTCGAATCACTCATCATCTCTTTCGTGATGATGTGATTATTTTCTACAGTGGTTGGCCTAGAGATGTGGAGAAGTTAGTTGAAATCTTCAGTGTCTTTTGTTCTACCACAAGAATGATAATTAATCCTAAAAAATCTACCCTTACCTTCACTGGTTTGGAGGCTGAAGGTATGGAAGCTTATCAAGCTCTCTTTCCTTTCTCGACAAGATTTCTCTGAAGGCATTAAATACTTGGGCTTCCAGTTAAATCCCAATTGCTATCAAAAATAAGATTGGAGATGGATTCTGGCCAAACTGGAAAAGAGGTTAAAAGTTTGGAGTTTCAGGTGGCTTTCTAGGGCTAGATGATTAACCCTGGAAAAATCAGTGTTTGAAGCCATCCATGTTTACTAGATGTCTCTTGCTTGGATTCCAAAGGAAATCTTAGAAAAGGCCAAGCGTATCTTCTTTAGATTCATTTGGTCAGGGTATCAAGAACAATATACTACGCCATGGTCAAAATAGGAGCATCTTGCTAGGCCAAAAGCTCTAGATGGATGGGATTTAAAAAATATTTTCTTATTTTCTAAAGCTTTGGTTGATAAAGTAAGTTGGTGTCTCATGTTGACTGACAGCCTATGGACCACTGTGGTGAAGCACAAATACATTCTTCTGGATACTCTAAAAGAATGGGCTTGGAGACCAGTCAAGTCTCATTCGAATTAGTCTATTATTTGGAATAGTTGTGGTTTCTTCCTTCCTAGTGGTACATGATGGTTTGGCCTGGAAAGTTGGTAGAGGTAAGTGGGTTCATATTGGGTTTGATTACTGGCCAGGGAGTGGAATTTCTCATATTCTGCCAAACGATCTTTTAGCTTGGCTTCATCATCAAGATATTTTCTTTCTTCATCAAGCCTTGAATCTGGTAACAAATTCCCTGTGGCATCAAGGGTGGAAGAGCTCTACCTCACTAGGACTAGAAGACAATCTTTCCATTCTTTGGGATAATTTTATCTATGCGCTTAGGGCTAGTCATATCAGGCTCACTAACAGAGAGGATGAATTGGTCTGGCAAAAGGCTTTGCATGGGGTTTACACACCCAAACTGGGTTATATTTCTCTTAATGTAGCTCTTCTTCATAGGGAACCATGTTGGTGGTGGAGCAGGTTATGGAAGCTAAAATGCCCTTAGAATGCCAAAATTTTCACGTGGTCTACTATAAATAATAAGGTCCCTACCTAGGATAACATGTGGAAGAGGAAGTGTGTTGGGTTGGGCTAGTACCCCCTATGTAAAGCAGAGAATGAATATATTTTTCATCTTCTTATATCCTGCCCTTTTACTCTGAGAGTTTGGCAAGAAGCCTCGACCCTTCTAAATTTAGCATGTGTTTGGGAGGACCCTTCTTTGGAACAGGCTTGGAAGGACTAGCTTCATGTTTCGATCCACAAGAAAATTAAAGTTTTACCTTTGATTGTTTGTTGGGGCATCTAACTAGCTCGTAACTCTGTCATTTTCAAGGATAAACTCACTCTTCCAGATCTCATTGCTTCGCAGGGCCTCTCGATTTTATCTCATTTTTCTCAGGAAAAAGACATCCCTTCTATCTGTGTTTTCCATCCTAAATCCATTAATAAATCTCGACCCTCAGATATTTTCGATAGTGATTCTCAGAACGCTAATCAATCTTATGGGGGATTTTTTCGATGGTGCTTCTCAGAACGATAATCAATCTTGTGGGGGTGGCGCAGTGTTGTATCTCTCTGATAACCATTTCTTCAAAATCAAAATGGGCCTAGGTCAAGGGACCAATAATTATGTTGAGCTTATGGCCTTAAAGTTGCTTCTTCAATTCTCTGGGGAGAAGGGGGTTCAATCCATTCAAATTTTTGGAGATTCTATGAATGTCATCAATTGGACTAGTAAAGTTCAAATTTGTCATAATATTCTTATGATGCCTATTTTGGAGGAGATCTTCAAGTTTATGGCTACTTTTCACTCTGTTTTTCTAAAACATGTATACATGATTCATAACTTTGTAGTAGATGCTCTTTCAAAAGTAGGGATGCAACTTATTTTTGGTCAATGGCATGTCTCTAAATCTATCGAGGATGAGTTTTTTTAATACTATCACCGCCCCTTTATCAATGATCATGTGCTCACTCAGTAATTAATGGATCGTGGCATCGACATTCTGCTTTCTTCTAGCTTCTGTATATTTTTTACTATCTGTTGATATCTCCTGGACTCTCACATAGACGACTCCATCGACGTTTATATTTCTAGCTCTTTTTTTCGACTTTGATGGACCTTATTTTGGACTAATCGGGACTATTTATATTTCTAGCTCTTTTTTTCAACTTTGATGGACCTTATTTTGGACTAATCGGGACTATACTTATTATGTTGTCTCTTTTTCTATTCTCTTTCTGAACAAAACGCTCTTTTATTAGACTTAATTTTATCATATGCCGACTGTTTTTCTCTAGCTTCTTTCTCTCTCTTAAGAGATGTGCTCTCAAAGCACCTACAAAATGTAATTTTCTCTTCAGATGAATAAAATTACGGTTTTTTTCCGTGGAAAAAAAAAACACAACTTTCTTTTTAAATATACACCATCAAATTGTTCAACGATTTTTTTTTTTAAATAAAATTTTACACATCAACAAATTGAAATTCTTAGCCAGGGTGAGAGATTAGTGGATTGAAGTATTTAATGACATCATGTGATAATCTTTCATACTCCATTTTCAAGATCAAATCGATCTATTTGCTTCCTACATGGATTTCTAAAGGACAGACCATGCACAATGTTACTGTAACCTTAAGTTTTCGTGAAAATACAAATAATTAAACATGTGGCACCCACAAAAAAAGTGAAGTAGATAAACTAATATTCCATAACATCAATCCTTTGTCACTTCTTTATCCCATTTTATGTCAAGTTTTAATGACCATTAAATTTTGTACTTTGGATTTATATAGGTATGCATACGTGGCAATATTAAAAAAAATGTAATTTTATGTTTTTTAATTGAATTTTTTTTTGACAAATATTTCTCAAACCAAATAATGTGTCAAATCAAAGTACTCCACCAATTAAAAAATAGAAATATCTAATTTTAAATAATTATGATCTCTGTAAGATAATTTACAACTAACCTCCAATTTTTTTCCATCATGAATGATCCCTATGCGACAATTGACAACTCACCAGAGCATACAATAGAGCATTGAGTGCACCATCATGACACTACATCAAAGCATTAAATGGTATATATATATATATATATATATATATATTATTTTTAATCTAATATTTTAGTCTGACAATTTCTGTTAAAACGAGATAAAAATTGTCTTATCATTGTTACTAACCAATAGAAAATTAATATTTTTAAATTTTATAAATTAAAAACATTTCTTTCTTTTTTTTAAATTAAATTAATAAAAAAAATTGCAAACTTTACAAAACATTATGCAAATAAAAAAATTAATAAAAAAGTCAAAGCTATTTGACCCCTAATCGATTACAATATAACCTGCCTATCAATAGTTATAATAATACAAAAAACCAAGACAACATTTTTGGAACAAATAAATGAGTTGAAGGAACTCATCGAGGGGTCTCCAACCAACACTACTTTTCCGAATTCAAGTAATTCACAACCAAGCATGTCCACAAGTGGTAACCTACATCAGCTCGTGAACTTACCACCTCCATACACAAATCCACCAATATACAAGTACCTGATGAGGAAAAAACTAGAGCTATCAAAGTTCAATGGAATGAAAAGCAAGGTGTAAAATCAAGTATGCCTCCATGCACCTTGAGGGTGATGCATACAATTTGGTACATGTTCTAGAAGAAGTCATCCATTCATTTAGCAAAGATACATTCAAGAATGATTTCTTTAAGAGATTCCACAGTATCACAAAGGAAGATTTTTTCGCAACTCACTAGACTACAACGAAAAGTTAATGTGGATGAAATTACGCATCACTGGGAAGCATTGGCTACACAAGCACTTGGGTTATCAACTGAATGATTAATCTGATCTTAAGTGATAGGATTAAACCAAAATGAATTAAAAATGCATGATATTACTTCCATGGAAAAAGTCATATGTAAAGAAAAAGTTGTGGAAACGAAATTCAAAAGATCATCATTACAAAAATATGTCAAGAATTATTCAAGACAGAAGCTACCCCGAACCATGAACACTAAAAATTCAAAATAGCTTGTATTGCATAAACACAGTTTGGCAGACCAACAACAAAGGGAAGGAAAATGCAGATATTGTGGAGACAAGTGGTCACCCAGACACAAATGCAATAATCAAAAATCATATAGAGATGAAGCTAAAAAAGATTCAAACACCTCCAATAGCATCCGATGAAGAAGGAAAAAATAAAGAAAACGATTGTCATAGATGCAATAAGAAGTGGGCTCCAAGTCATAGATGTGCATCCAATCACTTATATCTTTGTAAAATTATAAATGGAAAGTGGAGGTTTTTGTTGATAAAGACATGTTAGAATCTGATGAGAATGAAAATTCATCGAAAGTGTAATTAGCATCAACCGCATGCATCAGGCAAACTCGTATGGAAGAAGAATCAATGGTCCATAATGAAGTCAAAATCCAAAAGGAAGAAGCACAACCATCTATAGAAAGATATACTCCACCTCATATGAGAAACAATGGTAATAGCCAAAGCGCTTGAGATGAAAAATCAACGATATCACCTCTGACAATTACAGGAAAAATGGAACCAAGGACATTAAAACTCAAGGGAAAAATAAAGAATAAAAATATCACTATCCTTGAAGGCTCTAGAAGTACACACAATTTCATGGATATCAATCTTGCAAAACAACTAAACCTCCTCTGACAATTACAGGAAAAATGGAACCAAGGACATTAAAACTCAAGGGAAGCATAAAGAATAAAAATATCACTATCCTTGTAGGCTCTAGAAGCACACACAATTTCGTGGATATCAATCTTGCAAAACAACTAAACCTCCTTTTGTATACCCTGTGAAGGATCTCATTGTTAAGGTCGTTGATGGTCAACAAGTCAAAGGAGTAGGAAGGTGCCATAAAGTTTCTATATATATACAAAGCTTGGAACTACAAATTGGATGTTATGCTTTACCACTCAATAGGATGGACATAGTGTTGGGAGAAAAATGGTGATGCAATTGGGCACTTATGCCACAAACCTCCAAGAATAGTTTATGGCATACAAATGGCAAGGGAAGAACAACAAGTTATATGGTTTGGAAAGCCAAAATTACCCACTCAAAGAAGTCACAAATCTCACGCATCCGCTACAAACAAACAAACCTCCCAAATATAAAAAATTAAATCCAGAATCAAAATGACTCTCCATAATGGAAGACGAACTCGTCCAGGATTGCTTTGACGAACAAGCATTTCTAAAGGGGAAGGCAATGTTGTATACAGAAATTGATAAGTTAGGAAATAACAAAAAATATAATAAGCAGTAAAAGATCAGAAATAATAAAAATAAAGTAAATCACTTAATAGTCATAACCTTTCATGAAAAGTCACCAAGGTGCCCCCTTAAGATTAGGATTATTTATACAGGGCACTCTCATTGTAAAAGCATCTCATATTTTTCATTCATCTTTGATATGTCAAATACATTATTATTCTTGTGTTATTGAACAAATTTTTTGTGAGCTTATATGCTCCACAAGTGTAACCGAAATGTTGTTTTAAGTAAACAAAAACTGAACATAGTGCATGCTTTTTGGGGACTATGGTAGCTAGAATAAATAGAGAACTACAGTGAGTTATTTTACCCTTAAAAGAAGAAATTTTCACAAGTGTAAAACCAGTCAGCAAACTGTATTTTATAGTATACAGAAGATTCAAACTCGATGAAACTATGAATTGATGTCTTGACACAAAATCTGGATGTAGACTGCAACTAGTTATGTAGGATACACTTTCATCACCATCAATGTTTATATGGTATGAAAAATATAATTTGTAGGAACTTTTAGGGCATTTTAGTTTGCAATACAAATTGTCCTTTCGTCTACAGCAATGCAGGAATGACATTAACATTGCTTAGGTGTAGAAGTTCATGGAAGTTACAAGCTAAAATCTAAAACCTGTTTTGAGAGTGATCACGGTTCACTCTATTCAAGGATGTGATTTTAGCCATATAGAATTAGCAAACCCTTAAGGTAAGCAAAGATGAATGAAATTAAAAGAACCATTTCAAACTACAACCATAAAAAATAGCAGTCATAAAACAAGTAAAATGCAATTAATCCATTGATGCAAAGAGCTCCACTCACATGGATTTCATAGGTTTATTGCAAACTTTCAATGCTGAAATTTTAACTATACTATGCTGCCTTTGTAAATTGAGTATGTCTGCTGGCCAATTTTACACTCAATTCCATTGAACATGTATGACCATATGCTTTTCTTTGTGGAACCCACATTTCCTTTCAATCTGTTTAACTCATCCGCAGTCTGCTTGAGTGTTAATGTGATGTCCCCCAGACCCCAAGCCACTGATATATGGGGGCGAGGATTCTGCAATGGAAGATAAAAAAGCTTCATTATGGCTACATTCAATTCATAGCATACAACAAAACACAATTTATTCCATGTTGAATCCTACTCTCCATTTTTTCTCCAAAATAATTCTCAAGAAGCATCTCAACCACACTCACAGCGTTATAAGAAAAAACCACAAGTCAGTTTGACTACTGAAAGGCCACCTAGCTTTTTCCTTTTTTCAAGTAAGCTGTCAAGAGATTTCAATATTCAATCTAACTTGCATGGATAATTTAGGATTTTTAGAATAAAGTTTTCGCATATACTAATTTTTAGAATGTTAGATCATTTGCATGAGTTTAAGCACCAATAGAAGCAGCTTCAAAAAAACTCTTTCACCTTTGCTGCTCATGAAAGATGGCCCCAGACAATTATTAATATAGAGTGGCGTAAGCTTACACAGTTAGACATATTACATTGACTTCTTGGGATTAAACTGCATGGTCCAACACTTTGAGTGAACCATTGACCCATCATCAAGGAGACGTTATAGATTTCAAAATCATTAGTGTGTTTCATCCTCAAGGATGAGCTCAATCCATCTTTTTAACTCTCCAGTGCATCAACCTTTCTACAAGCAATGGCAGGCATTTCTCCACCTGTATAGACTCAAGCTTGTGCAAAGCATGCTCTGCACTTGTATGAGGATAGCCATTTTCCAATTCAACATTCAAGGGTACAATAGGAGTGACATACTGTTCTGCTTCAACCAAAATATCAGCAGCTTCTACCATCTTCATGATTTTATTGTAAGCTCCGTACACAAGTCAGCAAAGAAGATCCCACTAGAGTTCATGGTTCCAGCCAGAACATCTGCCATCACAGCCTTTAAAAGCATATTGCAGAATATGTTTGCAGATCAGATAATGTCCCCACTGCCAAGCACCTCCAAATTAAGACCAAGGGTGGCTGCTAAGTTGCTAACCCACTCATAGCAAAAGGAAAATCTTCACAACTTGAACAAAGACAGAAAGTGCAAGAAGAAATTAGGTGGTAGAGGGTTGGTTTGGTAGCATGGGAATGAGGAGGGTGTTGACCACCTATTTCAACTAGGAGGTCAACTCCATGTACCATGAAGATATGCACCAGATGGTGCTACCAAGTTTGAAGACTTTCTAGTTCTACAAGGCATTTTTGGCCTTCATCACGTGTTTTTGTAATTGGAATTTCCGCTACCCTTCGTGGGATAATAATGTAATGGGTCTGCATGAATCATAGTTTAAGTCGGTTTCCTAGGACTTCATCATTAGAGAAGTTCCCTTCATCGAGTTTTTTTTTTCCTCAGGTTATTAATTTGGCCTAACCAGCCTTATTAATTTCCCTTGAGTTTTTCACTTCCACAATAATTCTCCAAAGTGGGAAAGGCGTTCTAATGGTCGAGCCCTATGGTAGCTAGTGTCTAGGAATATTGTAAATGACTATGCTAGACATCTCCTAGAGTCTTGCGGAATTCCATCGAGTCTAAAGTATTTTTTTAAATTTTTTTAAATTACCCATTTAATGGTAATTTTAATTAATTTTTGATAAAAATTGTAAAAACTAGGTCTTTGGGATTTTGATAGGGGTATTTGTGCTCAAAAGAAATGGAATGAGACCCCCTACACCCTTGGACCAAGTTTCAGCTCAATTGGACAAGTTTTGCTAGGTGTTTGTCCATGAAGAGTCTAAGTCAGTCTAAGACAACAATTTAATTGTTGGAATTGACAAAGTCAAAATTGTCAATTTTTTGTAATATGAGCAAATTAATTAGAGAAAGAGTGGGAGAACTTACCCAAATCTATTCCTAAGCCATCCTTACCCTTTCCCAACCTTCACCTCACCCCCTCACCTAGCCATTAATGCAAAACGTCCTTTTCCCTAGAGAAAGTGTGCCCCCCCTTCTAGAAGAATCTTTAAAAAATCAAAAATTAATTAAGTGGGGCCTCTTCTCTCCATTGGTGTGCCTCCCTAGTCCCTCCAACTCATCTACCAAAACCCTAGGTGACTAAAACCCTAGGAAGTGCGCCCCCTTGAGATGCTCAATAACTTTTAATTGGTGGACACTTGGAGAGCATCCAAGAGGGGTAACTCTTGGCTCCCAAGTATAAATAAAAGCCTTCCCTCCTCATTTTCACATGATCTATTCTCTTGCAAAGTTACTCTACCCAAATTCCTCTTCTCTTCTCCATTCTCTCCCACTCTTCTCTCTCATTCTTCTTGCTCTCTCTTTCTTTTCTCAAGCTTGGACAAGTATTTGTCCTAGTTTGCCTTCTAATAAAGAAATCTTTGAAGGAAATATTGGCATTGGGTGTCTTCTTGGTGTCTTGGATCTACATTGGAGGTAATTTACATTTGGTTTTGTTGAGTTTTGCTTATAGATTTAGTGTAGGGTGTCCAAGCAAAGTATTTTGCTTGGATATATCTATTGTAGTATTGTCATAGATCTTATGTGTAGTAGCTTCCTAGTTTTAGTAAAGTATTTTGTTAATATCATTGGATCTACTCACCCCCTTTGCTTATCTTGTAGCTTAGTCTCTCATATTTGCAGGTTACTAAGGGTTTAGAAAGTGTAATTTCAGATCTGGAAATTACCACTTCACCCACTTAATTTCCTCTTAAGAATTTATGTTCTTATCTATCTATTTCCTCTAACATTTTGGGTATGTTGACCGCCTATTCAACTAGGGGGTCAACTCCATGTGCCATGAAGATATGCATCATCAGATGCAAATATGTCGAAGACAGTTTGGTTCTACTGGGCAATTTATGTTTCCAGCACAAATTTTTGTAAACGGAATTTCCGCAACCCTGTGTGGGTTAATAATGTAATAGGTCTGCATGGATCATAGTTAGGTCAGGTACCTTGGGATGTTTTCATTGGGAGAGTTCTTTTCACCGAGGGTTTTTTATCCTCAGGTTGTCAATTGAGCTTTTCAGCTTGGTTGATTTCCCTTGAGTTTTTCCCTCGCACTTGCAATAATTCCTCCAAAGTGGTGAACGACGTTCTAATGGTCTCATCCTCTGGTAGCTATTGTTTAGGAATGATGTAAATGACCATGTAAGACATTGTAGAAAGTTTCGCGGAATTTCGTCGAGTCTAGATAGGTTTTTTTTAATTAATTAAATTTAATTAATTTTCCTAAGGTTGGGATTTTAATTATTTAATTAATTAATTGTTTTTGAGCAATTATTGTAAAAACTAGGTCCTTGAGATTTTGATAGGGGTATTTGTGCTCAAATAAAATGGAAAGGCACCCCCTACACCCTTGGACCAAGTTTCAACTCAGTCGGACAAGTTTTGCTAGTCATTTGTCCACCCGGAGTCATAGTCAGTCAAAACAACAATTTTTATTGCTAAGTCAAAAATGTAAATTTTGTAAATATGAGTTAATGGGGTAATGTGATGATGGATAAGAGCAAGAAAAGTGATACCTAGCCTACCCAACCCACCTTCTAAACATTT
>ML825566.1:37188-51621 GCA_009831015.1 Picea engelmannii | reverse complement strand
CAATCCATCAAATCATCCATCCTTGGCAAAGGAAATCTATATCTGATGGTAATCTTGTTGATTGCCCTCGAGTCTGTACACATCCTCCAGCCTCCATCTTTCTTTGGGCTGAGCATTGTTGGAACAACGCACAGACTCAAGCTCTCTCTAACCAATCCTTTGTCCATTAAATCCTGGACTTGTCTCTTGAGCTCATCATTCTCCTGCAGCGTCAATCTGTACGCTGCTTTGTTTGGTAAACTAGCTCCAGGTATAAGATCGATGTGATGACTTATACTTCTGATCGGTGGCAACGAACAAGGTAGTTCGTCCACTACTATATCAACAAAATCTTCCAGCAACTTCTGGATTTCCTCTCGTAAATCATCCACTCTTGTACTGGTTAAAACAATTCTAGGCTTCCTGACCATGATGAATTGTGTATCTTCCTTCTTCTTAAGCTCTTTAAGAAGTTCCATCCCACTCATGAGAAGTACAGTTTTGCTCACCTCTGGTTTCAATTCTTTATCCTTAATCGACAACAACATGTGAGTTCTCGCATTCTTCTCCAGGGTGTATGTGTTCTTTCTCCCATCATGAATCACATTCCTATCATATTGCCACGTTCTACCCAACAATAGATGACAAACATCCATGGGAATGACATCACATAATATTTCATCATTGTATCCTCCTATTTTAAATTCAACTAAACATTGTTTAGTGACATTTACCTGATGTCTTTTTTGTAGCCACAAAACTCTGTATGGGCTTGGATGTTCAATAGTCTCCAGCTCCAACTTTTCTACCATCTCTGTAGAAATGAGATTGTCTGTGCTACCACTGTCCACAATGACTTTGCATACCCTATCTTTGGTCTTGCAAGCAGTCCGAAAAAGTCTGTTCCTTTGGGCTGGGTTCTCTCCCTCCTTCTCTGGTGTTAAGAGAACTTTTCTCATCATCAAGGATCTTCCACCCTCAACATCTTCTACCTCAACATTTCGTCTTTGTGCTTGGGCAATGTGAGTTTCACCTCCTTTCTTTCTATCTGGACATTCATAGGATTTGTGTCCATTTATTCCACAGGTAAAGCATTTTATTTCTCCACCTCTGCCTCTTCCTCTTCCTCTGGTTCGAGGAAAAATATTTCTATCAACATACTGTCCTCTCTATGAGCTTCCACCTCTCTTAGTTTGAGTTTGAGGTTTCTTCCACTCTTGTTTAGGTTTCTGATTCTTGTCCTGGGCAATTGTTTTGCCTCTGGCTTGACTTCTGCCTCGGCCTCTTTGACTTTGCTTTTGGCTCAGCTTCTCTTCAACTTTCAGAGCCATCTGATAAGCATCCTCCACATTCCGAAGGCTCATCATGCTCATCTCATCCTGAATGTCATATCGCAGACCATTCATGTACCTGGCAACCTTTTCATCATCACTTTCCCGATGACCTGCTCTGATGTTTATCTTGTAGAACTCTTCAGTGTATTCTTTCAATGACATCAACTTCTGTCTCAAATTCTGCTTCTCCGAAACAGAGTAATTTGATAATCCTTGGGTATGAATTTGGTTTTCATCTTCGCAACCATTCTATCCCAGCTTTTGATTTTTTGCTTGCCTTTGCAACGTCTATCAGCCTGTAGTTCATCCCACCATAATGCTGCATGTCCTTTAAGTCTTGTGACAACATGTTTGACCTTCTTGTCTTCCTCAATATCCTCATAATCAAAATATTTATCCAAAGTTCTAATCCAATCCAGAGGTTCTTCTACATCAAGGTTTCCTTCATATACTGGGATGTCCATTTTCGCTCTGGCACCTATCCTCGCAACAACCCTGAATAGGCATTCATTTGTTGCATCTTCGGCTACAACTTCTTCTCCCTCGTTTCCAACTTCATTTTCACTTTCAGCCTCGCTAATATCCCCAGCGTTGACTGTGCGCCTCTGTGCTCTCTCCATGGCATCAAGCCTAGCACGTAGTTCACGCATTTCCCTTTCCACTGCTTGATCAGGCATTGGCCTCTCTCTCCTTCTCGGTGGCATGGCTGCAAATCTTTTCTCTTTTCTCTGCTACAGAAAGCAAAGAACTCTTACTCGCTCTGATACCACACTGACGCAGACCCCCAACCCTCAGGTCGAGGTCCACTCAGGATCTTTCGATTTCGGCCCTTAGAGTCTGACTAGCTCTTTTATTTTCTCTCGGAAATTCTTTACACACCCAACTTAGTGTATTTCACAGGTCCTTCTAAGTTATGCTCACATGATCTTTGCACTGGCATGAACTCCACGATCAACATCCAACTGACATTGGGACTTTCCCCTTTTCCTTTCAGGATACTGGATTTCGCGAGTTCGCGAATTCTGTTGTCGAGTGCCTTACCTCTTCGACCTTCGAAACCCGAAATACCAAACACATGACTTTTCTTGCCACTTATTTCAGCTTTCCGAGACTTGAGTGGACGACCAACACACGTCCCTCTTTCCTTATGATTTCCCGGTTTCCGAAATTCCTCCCCTTGTGATCTTTCGGAATTTTCCCCGACGTTTGACCAACCCTATGATCTTCGTCACATGTGTCCTCCAACAAGTACCTGTGACCCGGCCTTTTCAGCTTCCTGCTTCTCGTGATTTCGGGAGTTGCGATGACATGCAATTGTACCTCTCGACTCCCGGAGTCCCGAAACCCGAATTGCCATAATCCTGAAAAATCCACTTTAAGTACTATCGTGCTTCGCGACTTCGGGATTTCCCTTTCACTATGTCCCGTCCCTTGTCATCAGGATTCCCAGTATGCCGAACCCCGAAATACCGAAATGGTGCTATCCCACTTCTAAGGAGATCAACGGCTGTGGTTCTTCCCTTGATCTGACGGCTGGCGCGATTTCGCGTATCGGGAGTTCGTCATGCTCTCGATTCCAATCATTGTCTTCTCGAGATCCCGGATCCTGAAATGCCGAAACGCTCCTCCACAATTTCTTCGCGTTTCACGATCTCGGAGCTGCTGATGTGGAGTGCTCTACTCCTTATCAACGGAAATGACGAAATGCCGATTCCCGAAATGTCGAAAAAATGTCCTGCTGTGATTTTTGATTTCGGACTTTCCTCCCTCCTGTGTCTCAATCACTCGTCCTCAAGACCTTCGAAACCCCGAATTCCGAAGTTCCGAAATTTCGACCTCGTCGCTCTTCGCCTTTATACACGAAAACTCTTTTCGCGTTTAGGGGATTTGATCAACCAAAGGTTTTGTCCACACTTTGGACTTATGACCCCCGAAATGTCGAAATGGTCTCGATGGTCCAATGATCGAAATCAACGGTCCACATTAAATCCTACCTTTCGAAGGTGGATATGTCCAACGTTTAACTTCCCCACAACTTTCTTGGATCCTACGGTCCTTGCTATTTCGGGAGTTCTCCTCGGAGAATTCTGACCGTTCAGTTTCCTCCTCAAGAACCTCTGGTTCAAAATCGACTCTGCGATCCTTCTCTGGGACGTGACTTTTGCACACAACTTGGGCTTCCTACTTTCTCTTGAATGATTAAAAGGCCCTAACCCTTCTGAGCTTTCTTCGCAACTCAGGTCTTCAAGGAGTCTTCTGCACGCACTCCTTGCGGCGATCCTCCAAATACTTCAACGTACTTGAACTCCCGACTCTGTGCACTTTTTCGGCAACAACAGTCCTTCAATCTCTCAACCTTAGTTGATAAGTTCTAAGGTCTCGACCTGCCTGTGCACACCTTGCACGACTTCTGTGCTTGTCTTGCACTTCTACTGGAATGAGAACAACGATATCCCTCCTGAGCTTTCAGAGATAAACTCTGAACCCTGTCAATGCACACCTTGCGGACACTTCCACTGCACTCCTTGCAGGAACTTCTTTCACTCAGGAAGAGAAACAATTGAAACTCATTCTCTCTCTCTCTCTCAATTTTCAAACATCCAACATGAAAAACATACATCCACACACAACATAATAACAAATGCATGACAGAGATAATAAAACAACCATAAGCATAGCATTCAACATGTATACACATAAAGCATTATAACGCCATGAGTTTGAATCAAAGCTTCATATATTAATTTGGAACTTTTGTACATGGGTTCTTCTCTACAACTCTCTGCTTCTTCTCTATGCTAATGTCCTTAATGATCTAATTCTATAGATGAGAGCGAATCGCTCATGATCCGTTTGCAATACGCAAATACGCTTCCCTTTAACCATTATATTAATGCTTCAAAACATTTCCAAAACATGTAAAATGTGTGTTGCACTTTCCAGCTGTCTTCTGCCTTCATGCTCGCTTGGTTGGCTGCTTGCGATGCTCCTGCATCACAACCATGGAAAATCAAGTAATTGGGTTCTCTGCATTAAAGGATCTCTATGCATCTGATAATGATTTTCGGGAGATTGTGGAACAATTGAAGAATCCAGTCGTTGGGAACATGGATCTTAATCAAGGTGAATACTTTATGCAAGACGGTTACCTCTTCAAAGAAAAACAACTATGCATCCCAATTGGTTCAATGAGGGAAAATATTATCAGAGACCTTCACAATAGTGGTTTGGTAGGACATTTTTGAAAGGATAAGACGCTAGCCTTAATCGAAGACAAGTATTATTGGCCGAAGATGGAAAAAGATATAACTAGGTATGTGGCACGATGTCGGATTTGTCGAATGTCTAAAGGACACTTGCAGAACATAGGGTTGTATATGCCACTACCAGTGCCCACAGGTCCATGGATAGATCTGAGCATGGATTTTGTGTTAGGGCTCCCAAACACACAACGAGGTAATGATTCTATTTTTGTGGTTGTTGATAGGTTCTCTAAAATGGCTCATTTCATTGCTTGCAAGAATACTAGTGATGCATCGCGGGTGGCAGAATTGTTTTTTTCAGAAGTTGTTGGATTGCATGGGTTTCCAAAAACTATTACCTCTTATAGAGATACTCGGTTCTTGGGTCATTTTTGGAGGACTTTATGGAAGAAAATGGGGACTAAATTACAGTTCAATAGTGCCTATCACTCCCAAACAGATGGGCAACCCTAGGTGGTAAATCGAAGTTTGGGAAACCTGTTATGGAGCATTGTTGGAGAGAAGCCCAAGCAGTGGGATTTGGCTTTACCTCAAGCGGAATTTGCCTACAATAGTTCAGTGAATAGATCTACAGGTAAATCTCCATTTCAGGTTGTTTAGGGTAGAAACCCTATGGGTGTCCTAGATTTGATGCAACTACCACTTGGAGATAGGATCAATGATGATGGTGAAGCATTTGCAGAACACATTCAATAGTTGTAGCAACAGGTGAGACAAAAATTGCAGGCCAGTAATGAACATAACAAAACTATCAAAGATGCTCACCGACGATACCAAGTATTCAATGAAGGTGATTTGGTGATTGTTTATTTACGAAAGGAGCGATTTCCTCAAGGAACTTACCACAAATTGAAGTATAAGAAAATTGGTCCATGCAAGATTCTCAAGAAAATCAATGACAATGCTTATAAGGTCCATTTACCAGCTGACCTCGATATCTCCCCTGTGTTTAACGTTTCTGATTTGTATATCTTCCATGGGGATGATCTCGGTGATGACAGTGAGGTAGAGGTGGATTGGCATCATGCCATTCCAAGCAAGAAAAAGGAAAAGATTGCACATATTTTATATAAGAAGACCCTTCATACTCGACAAGGTCAATACAACCAATATCTGGTCTAATGGGAAGGCATAGCACCATCAAAGTACGTCGATTATAGAGGTTGACTTACTGAACCTAGATCCTGTGTTTTCATAGTTTATTTGATCTTGTGAATGAATCTTAGGCTTTGGCTACATCACTGTTGTTGTTTGGCCCAACGTTTGGGCCACTGCTTGGTCTTCTTCTTGCCCTTAGGCACAAGAGAAAGGTCACCCTCATTACCATCCCCACCCCCACCCTGCTGTTGACAAAAGATCCAGAGCCAACTATAAGCTCCTCCTGCACAAAGACATCCGAGAGCCTCTCCCACCTGGGGATATGCTCTCTAGCGACGATGCCTCGTACAAAACTCTCTCAAGGTTTGGAGAAGTCGTTTAAGGCTATCCTCACCAACTCTGACGGATATATTATCTCACCAACCGTTGCCAACTCATCACGAATATGAGAAAATCTCGTGAGGAATGAGTTAACTATATCTGTCTTCGTCATCTTGGTGCCCCTTAGCTTCTCCGGGGGCACCATCTTCCGATTTTATTTAGGACTCTGGTAAAGACTGCATAATGACTGCCACATATGAAATACAAACTCTTCACCAGAAATGTGAGGAATGACATGGTCCTTGACCCCATCAAGGATAGTCCTCTTGGCCCTCGTGCTCCTCACTCTACCTCGCTATGTCACTAAAGGCGTGGTTTGGAAACATGTCCCTTATCCCGAGTCTCCTGTAAGTCAAAACCTCATTTTGGATTTTAGGGGAAAGTTGAGTGCCTCAAGAGGAAGCCTATTATCATAGTTTTCCAACCTCCCCTTTAGGAATGGTCAGTCATCCTTTCGGTTTTTGCTAATCCCTCCTCAAGCCTCAAGTTGTGAAGATGTCCAAGGTAGCCAGCATTCAGATTCCTCGAGTCAGTCTTCTGAACCTTGGACTTTTCACAATCCATTCCTGAGATGGATTGAGCACTCTCTTGAGAGTATGCATTGGGATCACTTTTTCTCACCCTCCTCCATGAGTTAGACTTTGAGATTTCCGATGATATGATATATATTCTAACTCATGACCTTTTTGTGCTTGATTTATCACTATTTTGGTTTATGATGAAGCACAAAGGCAGGTATCGTGGGACATTGCTGGATTGACTACACTGGCCGTTTGACTACATCGAACATCCAACCAACAGGTAAGTAAAGGTAGGTACTTTTCTTTACATTCACATATTGATTGTTTTACTTTAGTATATATACATCTATATGTATGCTGGGGTGGAATTACCAGCCCAATTTTGTTACTAATACTTCTATCGAGATTGAGCAGGTCTGCAGATTATGCCAGAGATGCTGAGGTTCTCATGCGCTCTACGGTGAGCACATGTCCCCGAGTTGGAGCTAGATGTTATCCYCGATTTTTAGGGATAACTAGGAGATCATGTCTCGAGGCCCACAGTTCCTAGACATGGAGTACCRAGAGCAGGATTGACCCAAGCATAGCCYTGGAGGGCCCATCTTTTTCTTCTCTCATCAGATTCGTCTTGTCAGCAGCARCAACATCCATCACCATCGACTTGGTCTTGTATCRGAAGAAGTTCTTGCTCGATGAGGTAATTGGTCCAGGTATCATGGTATGTGTCACTTTTGATCATTAATCCCGCTCATTTATCCCATTCCCYTTGTCYGGGCATTGGATTGACCTGTTTGTAGGGTTGCACCTTATCTCGTGGGAAGAAGGGGCTAAAGGCCCAGAAGGTAAAARCAGCTGGTAAAAGATAAAAGCCTAAAAATGAAACCTCGAGATGCTTCGCYCAGGGATCCCCGAGAAGCCAATAAAAAGCCTCTCAGCAAGAAACAAGAGGGACCCGGAAAATAAGAAACAAGATCTAATCAGAGGATAGGGGGTCTCATCACGAGCCAGCCTATTAGGTTCATGGRTACCTAACAATATGACATTGCCACCRTCTGGTTACCACGCCAGGGCAGTGACCTTTGGTTKCATGGCCAAACCATCACGAGCCAGCCTATTAGGTTCATGGGTACCTAACAATATGACATTGCCACCATATGGTTACCACGCCAGGGCGGTGACCTTTGGTTGCATGGCCAAGGGAAAGGGGGTCTTATCATGAGCCAACCTTCTCATCTCTGTGAAAGTGTACTTGTGGGTAACACTGTCAGCTCTGGTCACTATGCCAAGGCAGTGTCCTCTGGTTAGCTCTTGAATAAAAAGCAAATAAAAGAATAAAGCAAGAAAATAATAAAGGCAAGAACGAGCTTGGAAAAAATGCATCCATGACAGGTACAACTCGCCTTTTACAAAGGCACCCACAGATAACATTATGCATCATTGGCTCTCACTTCACCCACATGTCTGGACATCCCCTAGCCACATCACCTTGCTTACATGGCTTGGATAAAGTCCTGGAAACTGTCCCTTTCTCCAATCTTGTATTGTAGGTTTTTGTAATGTCTTTGAGCTATTGACTGATGTATTAGGGTCTTACGTATATGTTTGATAATATTGATGATGAAACGTGATTAACATTGCTATGATCCCGATGACTGATGAGCCCATGGAAGGCATAGCTTTTGATGTGCAGGATCATGCTCGACGGACAGGTACCATTTGGACCGGTACACATGGGGAGATGATTAGTTCGGACCTCCATGGGGCTGAAGAGCCCACCAGATGGATGCTGAGACCCCATCAGGGGGCAGAGACAGGACAGTGGTTGATCAGGTCTTGCACCGGAGAAGAAGAGGAGGTTCCATCAGAGGCACTTTGGCAGAGCACGACCTAGGGGGAATGACCCCTTTTCAGTGGAACGTTGGCCTTGGAAGGCTTAAGACATCCCCATCATCACCATGATGTCATCCAGCTTGATGTATATTTTTGGAGGCAGATTGGGCAACAGTGGCACGTGTGGCATGTTGGAGAGGCCCCTGAGGGGCTAACGTTTTGCTCCTGGATGTCTCGTTTTCCCTAGAAGGGGCTAGCGCCTCCCTTGAAGGGGCTAGCGCCTCCTTTGAAGGGGCTTTTACCTTCCTTGCAACTCAATTAGGGTTTTAATTTGACAATTTAATGTAAAAACAATATTATGGCCTTGTCGACCCTTTTTATGACCTAAAAATTAATTTAGGTCATTGATACAGTATATATTGAGGAGTTTTAGCCTCATTTTATCATAACACATCACTCACTCAATAGTGAGGTCTGATTTTAGCACCCTACTTGGGTATTTTTGCTGGTTTAGTGAGGCGCACTTGTTGAAGGAAGGCATTTCTTGGCATTTTATGGTGTTTCTCTTGAAGGAAGGTGTTACAACTAGGGTTTGCATGGTTAGTTCTTGATGAATTGTAAGTATTTTGCTGCAAAACTTCTTGATTGAATGGTTGTAGTCTTATTTTCTTACATCTGTTTATAATTTGCTGAATCAAAACCCTAGGTGACAAGCACACAAGTAGGTCCTTGTCTCAAGTCCCCTAAAAGAGAAACTTTTTAGCCATTGAAGAAGGAAAAGAGCCTAGCCTTTGCTACACTCTTCTTATTTTCTTCCCCTGTTGCTAGTCGTACTTTCTAGAAGTCAAGAAGGAGGAGACGTCACAGGCCTAGGTTATCTACACCTAGGGCCGTTCTTTTTCTAGGGTTTGGTGATAGAGCCTTGCTATAGCAACACTCTCCCTCACTACACTCTCTTGTCTCTATTTATCCTTTATGCTAGCCGTTTTGCCAAGTGAACCTAAGGAAGGAGGAGAGAGCATGAGGCCTTGCTTTAGCAACACCGGAGTGAGCCTCTTTCCCCGAGGGATTTGATTCTGGGCCCCTGCCATAGCAACACTTCATAACTCTTCCTTCTAGTCCTTAGCCGTCCTCCTTCAACCCTTGCGTCCTCCATTAAATTGACTCCATTAACCCCAAGGCAATGATCTTAGACCTTCAGCGTTGAAGTGAAAGTGATCAAACAACTCTCAAACCCTTTTCTAAATTGAAACCCTAACTAACTGCTAACCCTAAGTTGCTGACGTCATACTTGAATATCTCATCTTTATGCAGCAACGTCTTGTTTAAAGAGCAATTGAATGGTGATTTAGGCATTAATTGATGGTGTGTTGATTTGTTACATTGAATGCCATGTCATTTCAATATCTATTGAGGAAGTGATATTATTTGCATTGTTATATTGATAAACATTGACTTCATCAATATTTATTTCCATAATTGCTTATTTAAATATGACATAGTCTTATGAAGTACTAACCCATTGAATTATAGCTTGCATACACTAGTTTGTTGTTGCTTTTTGCAGGCAGGTGTTCTTCATTGGGGATTCACTTTATTATTGGCTGTTTAGCCGGGACTATTTGTTTTGGTGGTGACCCGTGAAGGGGGAAACTTTACCTTTGTCCTTTTAACTTTTGCCTCTTCAAAACCCTAGGTTACCGGAGACATCTCCCCTGGGCCTCACCTCCCTAAAGAGAAAGAACCTTGCCATCGAGGTGACATTGGGTGGGATAGGTTCCTGTTACGCCAGTTTGGACCTTTATCTTATAGCCATTTGACCCAGCTACAAATTGTGCGATAACACAACCCACTCATTAGAAAGAAACATTCTTTGTAACTCCAACATACTATTGAAGAGCGACTGAAGAGAAATGAAGCTGGTGGCAAAACATGTGATTGCGGGACACAACAATTCTCTATTCCCTGTGAATTGTCTCATGAGTGAAAGAACAAATGTGTGATTATATATATATTTTGTCACACTCCGAGCTGAATCAATGATTTCCTTGATCCAAGGAAGTTTTCCCATGCCCTCTAGCATCAAATCAATGCAATGGGCGACACAAGTACTCCAGTACAAGGATGGATACCTTTGCATAAGCATCCTCTCGACAACAACATAATTAGCAACATTGTCTGTGATGACTTGGACAACATACTGTGGGCCTATCTCTCGAATAAAGCCATCCAACAACTCACATAATAATTGTGCATCTTTTGTGTATGCACTTGCATCAACACTTTTGATAAACATTGTCCCCTTGGGACAATTAACCAAGAAGTTTAGAATTGACCTGCCCTTCCCAACAGTCCACCCATTCGACATCACGGTGCATTTAGTGGTCTTCCATGTTTCCCTGAGGTGAGCTAATCTTTCTGTGCAGTTGGTCGTTTCCCCTTGAAGTAGACGCCCTCTCAAATCCTGATAGGAAGGGCCCCTATATCCTGAGCCAACCATTGCAGCAGCTTCAAACATGGAATGGTAGAAGGGGTTATTGGCAATGTTAAAAGGTATATCACTCCAAAGAAAACATTTGGCCACAAGCTTGTCGGTGTCCTCCATCTCTTTTCTTTTAATCAATGACCGAATAGAAGGTTGCCCCCAGGTGTTGACCTCCCCACAAAGAAAGGTGAGGTTGATGAGCAGACTGCAGAAGTTGAGGGCAATGTGGCTGAGGAGTGGGATTATGGTACTGGTCCCCACTTAGAGGCACTTGTTCTAGTGTTTCTATTTGCAAGTTCAAGTTCTTTTTTGCAAGCCTTGGCCACATCCCTTTTATTAGCCATATCAATGAGTGATTGGTTTGCAATACGCATAATTTCCGGGCTACTTTGTGGACAAGCATCCACATCAAATCCATGGATTTTGGCAAGGTGGTATTTCAAGCGGCTAATTCCTGCAAAAATATTTTTGCCGCAAAGATTGCATGTCAATATTTGTCTATTAGGAAGTTGCACTGGTTCACCATACACCCACATTGGATCCAATGCCTTCGGCATTTTGTTTAGATGAAAATATTAAACCTATGGCACAAAAAAAAGCCAAAATAAACACATGATAATGCGAAGGTTAAATAATGAGAGCTAGATGAATCATAATGATTGAATTTTCCATTCAAAAACAACAAGAAGAGGCACATTGCAAACCCTAGCCTAACTCTAAAAATAAAAAAAAAACAAAGTTAAAATCTTCAAGTTCAAAGTTCAAACAAATGAAAGAAAAACATTTTGGATCATACCTGGAAATCTTGATCTCGACGCTAGTGCTAATGGCAACAAGATCCTTGGCTTTCTCCTCTTTGGATAGATGCATAATGACTTCCCTCACACCTCTCTAGCTCTCTCACACTTTAGAAATGAAACAATGACTAAAAAAGGCAACCTGCGGCCTCTTAAACCCCCTTCACATGCACTTTTTTCGTGCTTTTACCGACCAGGCCGACACTTTCCATCGATGCACGACATTTTCTCAATATTTTGCAAGTTAATGAAAGTGTCACGACATATTTAAAGTGTCGGAAATTTCGTGATATTTTCCTAAGAAAATATCGCCCCCCACAAAATTTCGGTGATATATTTGATATTTCCGATATATACAACAGTGGTCAAGGGAGCCCATCGTCCCTCCATAATGTAAGGTAACATACTCAATATGCCTCTCCAACTCTCCAATGAAAATAGATCCGCAAAGATGCCATCGGTTAGGTCAGGATGAGGAAGATCCACACGTGTGGCACGCGGGAGGCCCAAAAGAAGCTGTCGCTCCTAAAATCATCTCCAACGACTATATGGGAGGTCTCCAAGGCATTACCTCCTCAAATCATGTCAACCATATCCTCAAGTCAAGGGAGGCCCAAGAAGGTCCACATGTGCCAAATAGAAGCTCCAATGGCTAAGTAATGCATCCTCCAAGGTCTGTGATGTGGTATTGCATGGACAATCCAAGTGCATGAAGAATAGCCCCTAAGTGCCTAGGGCGTTTTGATCAATGTCTTGGGAGTTGTGATACTGCTTAGGGCATTGTGAACTGCCTCAGGAATTGTGTCTCCGCATGAGAATATGTAGAGCAACCTCAAATGATAGATACATGTCATGAGTCCCCAAAGTGCTAGGGAGATGATTACCTAGGCCAAAGTGTGACAGATACATAAGGAGATCCATGCTTAGGCATAAGATAAATGCACTCTCTAGCAGAGTTACCAACAACGCACCCCCCCACTTTAAAGTCGGAAGCCCACTCCGAGTGCGAGTGCCTAGGAAGCTTGCCTCATAGTGTGCTTCCAAAATTTTGAAGCACACCTTCGCCTGCAAAAATTCGCTCCTTGCCGATGTGGAAGTGCGCTCTGAAGGCGCTCTAGGCACGCTTCACTGAGGGACCCGAACGCTTCGACGCACAAACAAAAAAACATCACATTTTTCTATAATTTAGGAAAAGGGTGGGTCCTACCCTAGGCTTAGGGTTTAAGGGAAAGAGATGAGGAGAATAAAGGAGTTATTCCCCCTCCATTCTCCTCATTCTTTCATCTATGTTTGCTTGAGTTTGGAGAGGAGGAGAGAGAAAAGGAGAGCTTGGAGAGCAGATTTGTGAGAGGTTGGAGGAGAGAGCAAAGGAGAGCTTGGAAGAGTTAGCAAAGAGTAGCTTGGAGGAGAGAACAAAGGCAACCATCTATCTCAAGTTTCAGCTTTCAAGTTTCAAGAGCTAAAGAGGTAAGCCCAAACCCCAACTCCCTCATTTCTTTGGGTTAACTTTGTTAAATGTTTATGTTTTTTTTTTTGCCTCTCCTACTCTTTCCCATTCCTTCTTCTCCCTCATTTCATTGCAGGTTGTTCATCTAAAACTTGAGGAAAATGGTCGTCTTTTGGTTTATCATTCCTTTTTTGGTTCTCATGGTCTTGTTAGGGAATATGCATCGGAAGGAAGAAGAGGATAGTGGTCATTCTCATGATGACCTAGAATATGAAGGTGGTGAAGGGTTTGAAGAGGGTGAAGAGGGCAATGAAGGTGGAAAACCTGCAATGTTTCCCTTGTAGAAGTTTGTGACAAAAGTTGAGGAGGGGAAAGTGGTGGAACAATTAAATTTTTTTGTCCTCATGATTATTATAATGGAAAATCTTTTTCCAGTTCATATACCTATGTGAGGAGGCATCTTTGTGGTGTAATGGATAGTGATGACATGAAGGGGGCCATTGGGATCACAATTTTCCTTAAGTTGTCCAAGGAAGAGAGACAAAAATATAGAAAGATAGAGGAAGCTGCACAAAAAAAGCATGGTAAAAAAAAAAATCTCCAGTCTAATGCCTCATCTAAATTTTGTGGCGCCACATCTCCATTTCCTTATGGTTCTGGAATCTCTGGATCTAGAAAAACAATAGCAAATTCCTTGATATTGGAGGTAGGGATGAGATGGATGCAAAAGTGGTCCGGTTTCTCTATGCTTGTGGTATCCCATTCAATGTGCTTCGCTCCCACTATTGGCATGATCTTGTCAAGGGAATCAATGAAACCCCTAAAGGATACGAGAGCCCCTCCTATGAGAAATCCATAATTGTGTTACCTGACGGGAAAGAGAAAAAATTCAATGAGCTCTAACACAATTTACAGATGATTGGGGGGACTTTGGGGGTATCCATTGTATAGGATGGTTGGACAAATGTTAGAACCCAACATTTGATCAATGTTCTTGGTGTTTCTGATACCAATGCATTGTTTCTTGTAGCACATGACTCCTCCTCAATCATTGCATCTTCTAAAAAAATTGCAGAGAACCTCTTGAAAACCATTAATGATGTTGACCCTTCTTATGTGATTCAAGTAATCATTGATAATGTAACGAACTGTAAGGGAGTAGGTAAAATCATTGAGCGATCTCATCTACACATCTTTTGGTCTGGGTGTTTGGTGCACACCTTGAACCTTTTGTTGCATGATATTGTCAAGCATAAAGAATGTGGATGGATTAATGACTTGTACAAAAGAGGGAAGAA
>ML825565.1:29739-41379 GCA_009831015.1 Picea engelmannii | reverse complement strand
TTTTACTATAGGTGGAACAACAGTAAGTTGGATTTCAAAACTGCAAAAGGTTGTTTCACTTTCAACAACAGAGGCAGAGTATGTTGCTGCTACAGAGGCTAGTAAAGAGATGATTTGGTTACAAAGGTTTATGGAGGAATTGGAAAAGCATCAGGAGAACAACAAGTTGTACTGTGACAGTCAAAGTGCCATTCACCTTGCAAAGAACTAATCCTTCCATTCAAATACTAAGCATATACAGTTGAGGTACCACTTCATACGATATGCCTTGGAAGATGGACAATTGAAGCTGGAAAAGATACACACTAGCCAAAATCCTGCAGACATGTTAACAAAGGGAGTAACCGGGGAGAAACTGAGTTCCTGCTCAGTTTCAGTTGGTATTCAAGAATGAAGATGAAAATGAGAAATTTTCTAGGTCCAAGAAGGTTCAGAGTCCAGCATATACAACAGCGGTGGAATTGTTGAGATCAGTCTCCAAGTGGGAGATTGTTGGTTGTGGAGCCTGATTATCTTCCTGATTCAGAGGTCCTTGCTTTCAGCTGTGTTTATACCCCATGAAGTATTTACACCTCAGAAGTATGTACACTCTTCCACGTGGGGGAGTGCAGAGGGGGGGTACCCCCTCTGCGGGGTCCGGGGGGGCTATCCCCACGGCTGGGGGGTCTGGGGGCAAGCGGGTCCCCAGCGAGGGTTCGGGGGCGAAGCCCCTGAAGAAAAAATTGCCTTGTAAAAGTATATTTTAATTTCATTGTAAATCTGGACCGTTCATTATAAGGTCACAGATCTAACGGTAGAGATTATGTTAGGGTTTTTTTTCCCTAGAAGGCAACCCTCTTTTATGAGGGAAATGTATCGCGACTATGGATGGTGGTGAATATTGTATTCTGAGAGAGGAGACTGTGAGAGAAAGAAGAAGAAGTTACAACGGGTTTTGCTATAGGTTGTATCCCTTCATTTGCTGATAATAATAAAGGAAGGACCTGGCAATTTCTCTGGTGGACGTAGCCCACACTGGGTGAACCACGTAAATCTGTGTTGTATTGTGTGTCTTCTGTGTTATTCAATTTCTCTTGTATTGTGTGTCTTCTGTGTTTTTTTTCTGCATTTGTTTTATTTTATTGCTCCGCGGTCCTATTTTTCTAACACTTGCTCCAATCTAGGAAAACCAAAATAGGTGCAGTAACCATTTTCTGTTTCAGCATGTCAAAGCTCTGCTGGCATTCTTCTGTCCATTGAAACTATCAATATTTCTTCAAAAGATTCTCCATGGGTGTTGTGATCTATGCATATACTTTAATGAACTCCCTATAGTATCCAGTATGTCCCAGCGCAGTGTGCAGTTGTCTGACTAAAGTAGGAGGGGGTAAATCAACTATAATGGCAATCTTAGATGGGTCTACCAACAATTCTTGCTTACACACAATATGACTTAGCAACACTCCAAAGGGTGAAAATAATATGCACTTCTTCAGGTTCAATACAATTTGACATTGCCTGCACTTATCCAACATTAGTCTTAAACATTCAATATGATTTTGCAATAAGCTAAAAACAGTCCAATAATCAAAATATGCTTCCAGAAATTTATGTAAAAACTCTTTGAATGCTTCGACAACCACCCTGGAAAATATGGTTGGTGCATTCTTCAATCCGAACGACATCACTTTATACTGGTAGGATCCCCATTCTGTGGAAAATGTGGTCTTATGGTGATCTTCCTTGGCAATCCCGATCTAATGGTATCCTGAAAATTCGTCTGTGAAGGAGTAGACCTCTTATCCTCCCACATTGTCTAACACTTCATCAGTAAATGGTGTAGGGAATGGGTCATGTAAACAAACATCATTCAGCTTCCTGAGATCTACACAGATCCTGATTTCTACAGTCTTCTTATACTACACCACCATAGGGATAATCCATTCTGACTCTTCAACAGGTTCTATGATTCTTGCTTCCAACATTATGTCTAATTCAATCTTCACTTTCTCCTTATATTTAGGGTTCAATATGTAGGGTCTCTGTTTGATTGGCCCTGCATCCAGTTTCAAGGGGATCTTCATCTCTCCCATGGGCCCTTTAATGCCCTTCATATCAGTGAACTTGGTTGGAAATAAGTCTTGATATTCATGCAGTAATTATGTGATCTTGTCAATGGTGGCAGCATCCCAATAAACTCCAATGTTTGCAAGCTTCGGTGTTTATTCTATTCCAATATTGACTTTCTTGATTTTAATTGGTTGTCCTATGAAAGGTAGCTCAACTCCTGGTCCTTCTATGTCTCTCTGTCCTTCTGTTTCCACGATGTTCACATTCCTAGGATCATCGTCTTCATCAACATGGATATTGTAACAGCCTTGCAATTTTTGAAGAGGCGCAGTCCATTCATCCTCTTCTTGCTCCAAAGGGATGCTAGGTGCCTCCTAAAATACTTTATGTCTGACAACTTGTAAATCTTGATCTACCATAGGGTACTGACTTTCAAACAAGAATGTAGCTACAAAATTGTGTGTCATACCTTGCCAATCTGCAGTGATGAGGCACAATTCTGCTTGAAGGTACCAGTTGATAGGCGTTGTGTCCATAGGGTTAATGAATTTGTGCAGCCATTGCTCCTGAGGAATGTTTCTCCAGGCTTCCTCACAACTTCTCACATGGTATTTTGGTCATCTTTGACCTATGTATCTAACTTTTCATCCTTCGATCTTGTCTGAAAATCGTACTGTCATCAGAGTGCGACATTGCACCTAGTCCGCTATGTTTTGCTTATGTGTTCCCCACCATCTTGCTAGAGTTTCTTTCAAGGCTTTGTCCAGTGCCAACAGTCTCTATTGTACTAGTAAAACTTCTTCAAGTTCCATTAAGAAAGTTTCTAAGTGATTCAAACCATCAAAGGTGGGAAAATTACTTACCGTTGTGTCGATCCAACGAACTTCTCTAGTCAATATAGCACATCTTCTTGTAGATACTTCATACATTTTGTTCTACCAGTTCTCCAATGCTTCTTCTGAATCTGATGAACATGCGTTGTCACTTTTCCAGCTTAGGTTCCCATCTGCTGTAGGATTAATGTGATCCTGTTGTCTAGTTGTTAATTTGTATATGTTTTCTCGTTCGTATGCGTGGTCTTCTTCTCTGATGGGCTCGGTATACCTGCGACCTTCATTAGGATCCAAAGGTGCAATGAACCTAAGTCCATATCCTTCAAATGTCATTCTTCTTTTCTTTAAATTAACCATAGTGGAATTATTGAAAGCCCAATCAATTCCTAACAACGCAAGGTAAGGACAACTATCATCAACTATCTCAATCACCTTGAAGTCTGCAAACATTCTGACCTCATCGATGTCCACAGGGACATTTTCCAGTCTCCCAAAGGGGCTTACTGCCTACTGATTAGCCATCCTAAGCCTGATAGGGGAATAAATCAGCTTAGGTTTTCCCATCAATGCCCAGGTCTGCTTCGTCATGACATTGACTTCTGACCCTAAGTCGAGGACCACATAGTCTATATCATACTCTCCAATTTGAGCATTTAGGTGTAGTTCCTTATTCGTCCTTCTCTTTTTAAAGACTTGGTGTACTTCTCTATTCATCAAGGGATCTACCTTTCCTAGCTCATATTGTCTGATTAAATTTTGTATCTCTTGTACAACAATTCCATCCTTAATCAAATTAATACAAGTACATAAGAATTCCATTAGCTTGCTTACCTCTTTTCCTTCTCCTGGTGGAGCAGACTGATTGAATGCCAGAGGAATTCCACATTCTCTTACTTCTGGTTGTGTCTTTGATGAAGAACCATGGTCTCTCCTGAATTCTTTTCTTTCCTCCTCAAATGTTTGTTTTTCTTTCCTTGCATCAAACACTTGTGTCTTCTCTGCAACTTTTCTAACTCCTGATTCTTCTGTAGTATTTCTTGGGGTCACTATGTCTTCTCCTGTAACAACGCCTCCTCTAGTGATTACAATGACTTTGGGATCCTCTCTGCGATTTTCTGCTGAGATGAGTTGTACTTTTTGGTTTCCTCCTCATCTTTCCTAAAGTTTGGCTAACAACGCAGGACAATCTTCAGTGACATGCTCGAATGAGTTGCAATAACTACAAGTGGTACAAGGGTTCTGACAGTCCCTTGCCAAAAGTCTTGGTGGTGCACAGTTGTAACAAATGATCTAACTTCGACCTTGACCAATGCCTCCTTCCCATCCTCTTCCTCTGAATCCACACGAGGGTTGAAGTTTCCTCTTCCTGGGTAATTATACTGCGTAGTGTTCCCTTCTTGTTGTACTTCGCCTTGAATTTTAGTATATATCCATTGACCTTTCATGCATGAGGTCATAGGCCCTACAATTCCCATCATCATGCCCTAACAACTTACAGAACGTGCAATATAGATTTGTGGGTGTCTGAACATATTTTTGCATGTAATAGAATTCACCAGGATGATGTCTATTTCTACATACCTCACACCACGGTAGGGTAACTTTCTTTAAAAGACTCAGAGCTCCAGATGCCAAATACTCGTGAAATAGGGGACATTTCTCCTTGTCTTGGCCTTCTGATTTGCATCTAATGCACCAGATATATTCTCTTTTATCTTTTCCCTTGTCTTTTTTCATATCTTCAACCTGCAGGGACAAGCTAGTTAACTGACTTAAAATTTGACTCATACCTGAGCTGGATTCTGCCATAGGGGTTGATTCTAGTTTCATGGTGATCTCCAACGCCTCGGCTTGCGAAGCAATCTTCTGTTGCATCAGAGGGACATTGATGTGTGGTAAGAGGGCAGCAATGAACCATTCCTTGTTCTTCTCATCTGGGATCTGAAAACTCAAATGGCCTGTTAAGGTCTTAAACCTCTGGTCAAGCTCCCAAATAGGTTTAGCTACATTCTTCTTGATTTATTTCAGTTCTATAATGCACTATGACTCTGACTTGGGTTTCTTGAATTCTTCAATCAACGCAGTCTTGATATCATTCAATGGTTTTTGCTAGACAACTCCTTGGAAAAACTTCATGTACCATCTCAGTGCACGGTCTCTCAAGTTAGTACTAAAATGAGCACGTTTAACAACTTCATTGGTGGCATTCTTAATACTCCATACAACTTCACATAGAAACCAATGTTGATCAGGATCTTCAGATCCATCTCCTCTAAAGGTGGGTAACCTCATCTCATCTGCCATAGATCTTCCTAGGTTTCCTAACTGAGTATGTGTTGGACTACTAGTGACAGTGCTCTGAGCACTCTGGTGACTTTGATTACTTTGATTGCTTAATGCTGCTAAAACAACAGGAGGAGTAATAATACTTACTTCAACAATCCACGCAGTTCCTAAAGTTTCTGATTATTCTCGGTGAGTTTCTTTAGTCTTCCCTTCTTCTGTCCTAGCAGATTTTGAATGTTCCTCATTCAATAGTTCTTCTTCCTCTCCACTATAAAACCCTTCATCTTGTACCAGTGGTTCGTGGTTATGTTCAAACAAGTTCACCAGAGGGACCTCTCTGAAGATTCTCCCACTGCGTGTATGTCCCACCTCTGCATTGCTATCGCTGTCTGAATTTTTGAACATTATCTTTTCAATTAGACCAACTATTGTGCCTTCAATATGTTCTTCTCATGTAATAGCATCTTGATCCTCAGCTTCAAAAATTGTAAAAATTTTCCTCTAAGACCCTTGAAGAAGTATCTCTCTACTTGACTATACGATTCTACTCTGTCAACAACAAACTTAGTGATATACCCTCCAATGGAGCTAGCGAACCAGTGGTCTACTGCTCTTGACATGACGTTATCAACTCTCTTGACCTTCTTGATCAGTGCCAACGTCCAAACCACAGGTGGTCTAGATCTAATCTCAAACTGGGTATCTGTTAATTTGGCTAACCACTCGTATAGCTCCTGATGAATCCTTCCAAAGAAAATCTCGTGTATATCAATAAATATATATCTTCCCAACCAGTCCCCGGTGCTAAGTTTAGGTTTCTTGTTATGGGATTCTGCGAAGTCTTTTTCTTGTTCTTCTATACACCTCTGAATCTCTGTCTTCAATGGGAACCACCTTGACATTCCCTCAAGAATATCCTAGTCCCAACAACGAAACCATTTGTTGGCACAGGGGAAAAGCCAAGGTTCATCTCTAAGAGCGCACCAACAAGCCCTAACTACTAGCCCTTTCAGCAGCACCTGCGAGGCAGATGCAGTCTCACCCGATGTAGCCATAGGGGGTTGCAGGACACATGTGTCTACAACCAGAGGAAATAAAACGTGGATCCAAGACAAGAACAACACAACATCTAGATATCAATTACCAGCTTAGGCCTACTTCACACATTTATCTATTAGATCTAACACAATAATGCAATAACAGTCTATCAAAGAGCAAAAGAACATAACATCAATCACACACAACAACAAGATGTACGTGGTTCACCCTCTCCCTAGGGATATGTCCACAAAACTATTCTTTATAATATATTAGGTGAAAGCATACAGTTCTACCTGTGCTCTTAGCTAGTAGATCTTCTCTCTTTCTCTCTTCTCTCTCTCTCCCTTCCCTGCGCACCCAGCTTCAGGGTTGATCTTCGCAACCAGCTGAAGATCTTACAATACATGATGCTTTCCCAGCACAATACTTCTCTCTCACATTAACAATAGTCACTCCTCACAATATCTGACTCAGAACTCAGAACTAACGATGAACCCATCCCAGGTCCTCTTGACCTTTATTTATACATTACAATGACTCACTGACAACCTTAGGCCGAGACCTAGGTGTCAAAACCCTAGATACCAAAACCCTTAGTGTCTAAAACCCTAGGTCAACTTGACCCACATTTTCAGGGATTCGCTAGCCTATCTTTCCTTCTTTCTCGCGCGGTGCTCCAAAGAATTCACTGGTGTCTTTTTCCACTTGCTGAGTTGTCCACAATCTGTCTTCCTTGTTGATCTATCGTCCTCGATCTCCTCGTCCAACGACTTTCTTTCTATTGTTTGGCTCCATATTTTCTACTCTTCTGCTCACTTTGACCCAGTATCAGTCATTATGTCTTCTGCACAGTTCACATTTCGTCTTTTCTGCCTTAATCTTCGCTTACTTTCATAACCAAGGGCCAACAACTGCATCCACAAAAAAATCCCAGGGCTCGACACCATATATTCTAGAATCGTCTATGGAAATCCGCTCCTAGTAAGTTTCCCACCAATGTTTAATATGGGGGAGATCCTTAAGGAGTGTGAAGGTGATCTTTTCCCTGTCGGAGAAATTATGAACAGAGAAATAACCTTCTAGAAGATTTAACCATTTTTCTAGGGAATCCACATCTATATGTCCTTCAAATATGAGAATATAAAAATTAACTTGTACCTTGAAAGGTGAGGTGCCTCCAAAGTGGTTTCTTGATGAATATTCTCTTGTTTTTATCGACAAGTGTTGAAGTATGTGGGAAAAATTCTCTGTCATTTCGTCCCTTTGTCACATGAGAGATTGCTCAAGCAACAAATTAATAGAATCGTCTGCTCTGTCATTTTTATTTCTTCCACCATGGAGGGTTTCTTGGGCATGCGAGAGCGATTTTCCTCAAGAGAGACAAGTTCTATACCCAACTTGCTATACTTGGACCTCGTCGGGGACATGCACTGAAAAACGATCAAGAGAAGCTTGCTCTGATACCACTGATCCAGATTATTTTCGACATGAAATGAGAGTGGAGATATAAAAAAGAAATATACAAAGATATCTAGAATATCCAATAATATAACATAAATGTATCATAGATGAAACCATAAACACAGAGATACAGTAATACATAATTTCTATTAATGAGTGAAAATGTACAAAGACTGTAAAATTATAGAGTGAAAGACTTGCTAGAAAGGTGGCAGCTTATCTCTGAGAAGAGATGTGACGGCTACTCGCATTCACAAGAAGATGATTTTACAATGAGGCTCCAAAGGCCTTTTTATCATAAATAAAATCCAAAACCCTAACCCTGGAAGATGAAAAGCCAATAGTTTTGTGGACCCCGTTTTGGGTAGTTTGGTGTATCAACTTCCCGGGGGCGTAACTTTGGCATACGATCCCCGTTTGGGGTGAACGATAGCTCGTTGGAAAGGTATCATCAAGGAGATTCATTTTGGGGGATAAATTAGAGACTTCAACTATCATTGAGAATCTCTATCCCGAAAAACCTTCATTTAGGCCCTCAAAATGGCCCTGAAAGTTAAAAACTGTTAAAAATAGTAAAACACCAAAATTTCCAAAAAATTGTTTTAAGCCAATTGGAAAAGGTGGGTGGCTACCGATATGAACCTGTATCAATCCTCCATCCTTAGGAAGCAATGGTATCCATTTCATTGAGTGCCCGGGGGAGAGGGAAACGCGTTTGTTGAATTTGCATCTTGATGAGCTGCTTGCCTTGTTGGAGAAGTTGTGTTGCTTAGCTTGTTGAAGGTTGTCAAGAACCTGTGGTTGGAAGGGTTGGACCTTTTAAACCAATATGGCTACATGAGATGCCTGTGTGCAAAAGGAATATTTACACTTTCTTGCAATCTTGTCGACCTACTTTTGTTGGATAGAAGGTGCTTGGACCAAGGATGCAGTGGTGTTCTTCTGTTCACGCTTTGAATAGACTGTGAAGAAGACGAATTTTGTAGTATAAGATACTACCTTGCGACACTGTTTAGGTGGGACAATAGTCATAATTACCTCTGGTGTCCTGTAGAGATGACCCCCCAGAGTAACAATGACACTACGGGGTTGAGACTCATAAATAACATGGCACTTTCGCATATATGGTTGACCCAAGAGAACATCACAGACATCCAGGGGGGAAACATCACATAATGCCTCAGTCCTTGAAGGTATGGATGTTTTATGACAATCGACACCATTGGTTGACACGAATATCTCATCCCTGGTGAAGCCACCCGATGTTGTATGGTTGTGGGTGTGGTGTTATCGACAATCCCAACTGTTTGATGACCTCTGCTGAGAGGAGGTTCTTCTGGCTTCCACTATCAACAATAAAATGCAGCGGGGTCCCCTTCACCCACATATGTGAATGAAAAATGTGCTCCCCATCTTCAAAATCTATTGGTTCTTCTGGTTGAATTGCTGCGGTTGTGACAATAGTAGTGTGGTCCACGTCAATGATCTATCTTCTATTAGTAAAAAGTTCAACAAGTGCGTCAAAAGACACCTAGAAAACGATTATAGAAGAATAATCCTTTAGGTTAGATTATCGAAAAAAAAGATGCAGGAGTTGATACTAGAAGAAGAATCTGTTTGCCAGAACAAATGCACCTAACACTCTCATCTACGATTGAACCAAACAATTTTGAAGAGGCCAACAAGGATGAATTATGGAATATGGCCATGGATGAAGAATTGGATCAAATAGAGAAGAATGACACTTGGGAATTGGTTTCAAGACCAAAGAATAAGAATGTGATTGGCACAAAGTGGGTATTTAGAAATAAATTGAATGAAGACGAACATGTTACAAGGAACAAAGCTAGATTGGTATGTAAAGGATACACACAGGTTGAAGGAATCGACTTTGAAGAGAGATTTTTTAACACACCCATGACGGGGAATACAATTTTTCGCTTTTATTAAAGGACATAATCTCCATTCATGGTTCCTAATTTGGAAGGTCAGGGAACCAGTCCTACCTCCTGGTCAAGGATCTCCGATTATGAAGCCAAACAATTCTCTGTGACCTTGATGTTCTCGTTCTATAGTTAAACCCAGAACCTTTATGTTCTTGGTGCAGGTTTAAGGGCACCCACAACCTTCCCTTTCTCCCTACTACAAAAACTTAGAGTGTCGGGCGTTATCTCCTTTTGTTTGATAAGCCCCCTCTTGATATGACCTTGGTGATGACCATGCGATTGTGGGCACAATCACAAGCGGTTTGGAGTCAAACTGCTTTTGGGCCCGCAATGCTCTTACAACCTTCACGTGTCTTCTTGACAAAACCACGGTTTGAATTGCGGTCCACCCTCAATATCTTAAACTCCTCACAACTCCTATCCCCACAATATTACGGGATTGTCGATCTCACGATCTTGACAATAATGGATAAATAGACGATTCAAATCTGTGCCTCTCAGATATACGGACTAGGTTAGCTCCCTCTCAATCAACGATCGAGATCTCTTCGCAACTCCAGACTCCAAAAATTTGAAATCTCAAACCCAACATTCTTTCACACTTCAATCCACTGGAGTTGAAGATCTATAGGCACCTGTCTTTCTCAATCAATGGTCCTGCCTTCATTCCGAGTGGTTGACCTTTCAACCCAAATCAACGGTCCAACGACCCTCTTCTTGTTCGACGATCAGATCTCCTCCGGGACTCCGGACTTCTGAGATCTCAACTCTCAAACCTCTTTTTGCCAATGGATTTTACCCAGAGTCTAAGATCCACTGACGTGTGTCTCCCCGAAATCTAACGATCGAGGATTACTTCGGGACTTTACTCGAAGTGTATGGATCTACACCATGCTCCTCTTAGATTCGGCGGCTACAAATCACTTTGGGGATTTACCCAGAGTTCATGGATTCGCACCATGTCTCCCTTAGATCTCACTATCCAAATATTTCTTCAGGACTTCGGGTCTTCACGCTTCGGTGATCTTAGTTCTCAAACTGAAAACCCACTTCAGCTTTTCCCCAGAGTTTGAGATCTGTTGACAAGTGTCTCCTCATAGATCAATGACTCACGACTCTTCGACTCTTCAGGCTTCAGGTGTTTCAACACTTCAACCTATGCCTTCTTCTAGATATTTCGACCTATTGACACGTACCCTCCTGGATTCAACGGTCTAGATCTTCTCTCTCGCGAATCAGGATTTCACGTTTCACGACTTTGGAGGTTGGCTTACCTCTGTCTCCCCGATTCCCGATATTCACCCACGTCAAATCAACAATAAAGAAGGGTCTCGATAGATCCTTAGATATATGGTCCAGATCATGTCGCAACTTTGGGTTTTTGGAGTTTAGTCATGCCAACGTGCAAATCACCCGATGTATGATCTTGCGAAGACTGAAGGAGTCAAGGCGTTAAGGCTTGCGCCCCTTCTTCAAATCTAACGGTCGCAACAGAAGTTGGGTCCTCCCAAGTGGATCTCATCCATTCATATTCTAAACAAAAGGATATTCCTTTTCGATACTTGAACCTCACTGTTCTTACTGAGCTTCATCAGTTATTAAGGATTTAAGAGTGTTTCGCTCTTTCTCTTGGGCTTAACACTTAGAAGGGTCTTCTGCACTATTCTTGCGCTCCTTCATCAAGTCTATAACTTAAGTGGTTATCGATCTTTGCTTGCCTCGCAAAGAGCCTGTGCATACCTGCACTACCCATCCCAAGCTTAACAAACTCCATCCTCCAAGGGACTGAGAATGATTAGGAGGGTCGACATGTGCACATGAAACTGTACCTAAGGTCGACGAACTCACAGTTCATGGCTCTGGATTAATCCACCAAGGAACGCAAGCATTGATGAGTATAAAAACACATCCAATTCATACAATTTCCTACTTGCCTAATTACACAATCAAGCAGGAATAAAGGGGATACAATATAATCATTAAGTGAATATATCCATCCCTGCAACATTCATAGGATATCCAAC
>ML825565.1:11611-24476 GCA_009831015.1 Picea engelmannii | reverse complement strand
AAATTATGTATCCATACATATTCTGGTTTGTTAACTTACTTCCATGATGTACTTAACCATATTCATAATCATCAGCCTGTGTGTAGCTTCCATAGGTATAATTCATATCCTACATACATCTCTACTTTAAAATCAGTCAACTCGTGATTGTTTACAATCATCCTCATGTGATCCTCAAATGCATAATCATTTGCCTCTTATTATGACAACAAAGCATCCTTGCTCATTTACTCTCTTATCCATTTGTACTATCTTTTCCTGGGGAGATGGAGCACATTCCCCTTAAGCTATCATTCAAAATATAACTTTTATGACTCTTCAAAATGGAGTCAACCATGCAACCATGGTATTCTACTACTATTCATTCAATCTTAGCAAGTGTTAAGCTTGCCTCACATTTCACTCATCAGGGAAACCATATTGGGCCTTTAGTATACTTATACTCTTACATCATACATGTGCATCACTCACACATTTGATATCATTCGTATCTAACTGGTATTAATATCAGGCTTCATATCAAGAAGCTTCTCAATGCATTAGATCCATGCACTCAAGCATACACACACAATTAAGTATTCATCATACTATCTTAGTTTTATCATTAGTGTTCTTTTAGTTATAGATTACAGTCGCTTACATGACTAATCTCACAGTTATAACTCATATTGGTGTTGCCTTTTCTTTATAGCAATGACCAACCAGGGTCACTTTCCCTTTATACTATAGCAGCTGGCAAGAAAAATTTCTTGCCTCAGCTTCTATAGGACTTTACTCATCTCAACTTTCCTCTGGTCATGAGGAGTTATATACTCCAAGTTTAATATAAAGCAATAATTATACTGCCAAGGATCTTACCTAATTCTATCAGATTCCTTTAAGCCCACAAAGGTATTAACCATTATATAATCAACCATCATTAGTGTCAGAGGTTCCAACTTCCCATGCTTAGAGGTAGTGTCACGGATGTCAGGTCATCCACCTTTCGGGCTTCAACTACCCTTGACAGAACCTTGCCACCTTCATCTATCCACATTAAAGTCTTATTATCAATGTTAATTAGCATATCCCTACTCAGGTAAGAGTAGTCGTCACTTGACAAGGGTCAAATAAATTCTTCTGCTGAAATTCAACAAGAATTCCCAAAATCACAGGTTCAATCTGTAGTCCTTTTTCCTCAAGGAGTAAATGCAGATAGAAGTACCTCTTTATGTGACTCTCGCATGAGCCCAAGCAGGCCAAGTGTTGTAACCATGCTCTGATACCAATTTGTAAAATACCCACGACAGGGAATAAAATTTTTCGCTTTTCTTAAAGGACATAATCTCCATTCATGGTTCCTAATTTGGAAGGTCAGGGAACCAGTCCGACTTCTTGGTCAAGGATCTCTGATTCTGAAGCCAAAAAATTCTCTTAGATCTTGTTTTTCTCGTTCTATAGTTAAACCCAGAACCTTTCGGTTCTTGGTGCAGGTTTAAGGGAACCCATGACCTTCCCTTTCGCCCTGCTGCGAAAACTCAGAGTGTCGGGCGTTAGCTCCTTTTATTTGATAATCTCCCTCTTGATATGACTGTTTGCATAGGGGTAGACCTGGGGTTCAATGCTACAACAACGCACCAACAAAACCCTAACTACTGGCCCTTTTGGCAACACCTGCGAAACAGATGAAGTCTCACCCGAGGTAGAGGTAGGGGTGGTTGCAGGACTCCGATGTCTACAACCTTAGCTGGGACACAGAGCTGTGATTGTAACACCTTAATAGAGCACTTAACAGTTAGAGTTCATCAATATCCAGTCTTATTTTACATCGCAGTTAAACCCTAATTGTAAATCAGTGCAACATTCCCATAGATTCAATAGATTCAAGCACTAAGCATACTAACATAGATTAGATCTAGAATTCATTCACATTATTCATCACTAAGCTACCATATTAGATTCATTTATCATCTAAGTAACGCATTGATCATTTAATCACATAAACAAGAGAGCAACCATAAAGCACAAAGAATTCAAAACACAGGATATACGTGGTTCACCCCTACCCTGGGGCTACGTCCACCAACTCTTTGTCTTCTTTATTAGCTTCTCTCAATATTCTACATGCACATAGCCACTAAAATATACCCCACATAGGACATGAGATCTGCGCGCACTCTGCCAGATCCTCCTTCCCCGAGTAGATCTAGGCACAAAGCCTTACACAGCCTTTTATAGTGACTTGCACTTAGCCTTGTAAGTCTCACACAACATGCACAAAGCACTTACAACTTGCACAACTTACTACTGACTAGTCATTCACACTTAGCACATCTTACATCGCCTAGAATTCTATTTATACATTACAAAATAGACCCAAGCATGGGTAAACCCATGGGCTAACATCCCCATACCCGTTACATAAGCCCAAAAATCCCTAAAAAGGGGCCAAGATCTGTGATCTCCACTTCGATTTGTGCTCCGCCATCGACAACCTGTTGAAGTCCCAAAAATAGGTCAAACATGACCAAGGATCCTAAAAACTTGGTCAAGGGCCAACAGGCCCCTAACACTAACCTATGACTCATCCCAAGTCACTTTGATATGGGTAGCTATGCTTCAAAAGCCTCAAGATTCGCTCAAGCTGCTTCAACTTGTTGTTGTGCTACGACCTCCTGCTTAGCAAAATCTTGGATAATAGCTTCGATGAAAGGTCCCTCTAAGCATTGTTTTGCTGCAGTGACAACTTGCTCCAGTTCTTCTCCTTGGCCTTCGATCTCTGCACACAGTTGGCAAGCCTCATCCTGTATAGGTTGGAGCCTCTGAGTCACTTCCATGACTCTTCTCTGAATGGTGTGGACCTATTGTTGGGCAGTGCGCTTCTCTTGGGATCACTTCATCCTTTTAATAGCTGACAGGGGCTTCAACTGCGCATGTATTGTTTCTGCTTGTTGATTTGCCTCCTAGAGCTATGACTCCAGTGCCTTCAGTTCTGGATTCTCAGTGAGTCGCTCATAAGTCTGGGCACTGTGATCACTTAGTTGTTTACATTCCATGGTAAGGGCCTTTATTCTTTCAATTTCACTTCGAACAATTGCTTCTCTTTGATCCCTCACTTCCCGCGGAGTGTCAGGCACTGTTCATAGCTCTAAGTCTGCTATTCTTTGTTGTATCTACTGGATAGCTTCTACGAGCTTCTCTACTTGATTCTCCTTATGCCTTTGGCTCTAAGCCTGTCACATAGAGAAGTGCTTTGTTGACTGCTTCTTTCACTTCGAGTTTCTCTACGAGAAACTGTTCTTTTTCTTGTTGAATCTGTGCTTTCTCCTCGTCAAAATTTGTCTAGAGAGAAACCTTCTCCTACTCCGCAACTCAACATTGTTCTATGACTACTTCTTGCACTTGATTCAAGGCCTGGGTGGCTTGTTCTTCTTCTTCTTATGTGCGACGAAGGTGAGCTTTGGTCGCATCAGCTAGTCTGCGGAGTTGGGTTGGCTCATCTCCCAACTCTGATTCTTCTGACGGCAGGGGCATAGTGGACACTACGTGACTAGACTGAAGGGCATGTTGTACCCCTCAAAGTTCAACCTCAATTCTGTCATACATCTCCTCCTGCTTGGCTTCATGTTTCTCCAAGATCTCCTGTGAGGTGTCATTTACAACTGCGATGATGAATTCAAATTCATCGACAATGAGCACAGTCTACATCTTAGTCAAGGTGGCTCTGGATTTCTTCTGGGAAGAGGGTTTCGGGGGAGAAACCTTCCTCTTCTTCAAGGGATCAACCTCATCTCTAGGCGGTGTTACTTCGCCTAGCTTATGCTCATCTTCTTTTCCATTTATCTCTTCTACTTCATCATCACCCCCTCTGCTAGGTGATACTGAAGCAATCTTTTCTGATGTGTTGCTTAAGTCTTGGACTTCTTCGGTCTTCTTCCTTCTGTTGGTTCCGGGTGTGTCATGTTCTTTGTGAGCGGCCTCTGAGATGTCAAGTTCAAGGTCAGACATCTCTATAGGATTAGAAGGGATAAGGAGGTCTGCTGACCAGTCCTTAGTTATCTCCTCAAGGTCCTCTTCTATGAGCTTGTAGTATGACTAAAGCTCCTCCTTATGCTCATCTGCTCACACAGTGATATAGATGAAGTTTCTATCTGCGCAGAAATTCATGAGGGGTCAGAACCGTTGTAGGGTGTTTAGCGTCGTGCGAGGTTCAACTTTGATATCCCTCTTCAGTTGGAGATAATATGTGTGAAATATTTCATTCAACTATCACTGTTTTCCCATATCTCTTGAGTACCAGAGTGTGGTGAACTTCGCAACAAGCGGCTTGAACGACTCAATGTCTGAGAAGGTTGCACCTTCTAGCATTTCCCAAGAGGTAAATGCGATGAGGATCAGGATCCAGCTAAAGTGGAACTCGTATCCCCGATCCTATGCTTCGTGGCAGTCTAATTCCAGCTGGTTAACTAGGTACTTCACCCAATTCATCTGTAGGCCTTCCACGCATTTCCTTGTGAGGTCAACGAAAAATCCTGTGACCTACGTGGGTCTGTTCTTTCTCACAAGCTTTCCTATGATTAATTGGCATGATAGGTGCACTATGCCATTCTAGATGGAAGGTACCTTATAGCCTCGCGTCCCCTTCTCAACATCGTCATAGGTATCCCTGATATTCTATACTAATGCACGATCTATGGCTTTCCCTAGATAGAAGTCCTACAGGTCGGGTCCTTGCAAAATCAATCTGGTGATCCTATGGATCAACGTCGGATCGACTGTGATACGGCGGTCTAGCCATAAGTAGCTGCCATGGTAACATGAGAGTAGGAGATTAACACAAGCATTAACCTCCTGGTGCCTTCCAAAGTGTGGGATCTTCATTACATTCAAAAGGGTGGACTACGCGAGGTTCATCGTCCACGACTGGGGGATTATTTTCGAGTTCTTCCCCTTTGTCCTGGTCAAGTATTTATACGGGGTGAGCATACTATGGTTCTTGTGGTCTCCTAGGTTGAAGTCATTGAACTTTAACATTGTGATCTTGTCTTGTTGTACTCTAACTGCGCGTATCCCCTTCGGGAGGTATGCAATAACCATGGTGTAATTAAAATCTCTCGGCACACTATCATGACTCACTGCGTCAACCAGAGGCGGGATGTATTCAGGTAAGATGGTCGAGATTAGCTTCGCATTTTCTAGGTCATCTTTGTGCTTGGTTCTCTTCTCCATTGTTGGTCGGCATGGTCCGGATCTGCGAGTAGTTGATGGAGAGGCTTGTACTCCTCTAGTCAATGATGCTTGTACACCCATAGACATTACCCTTTCAGACCTTACTCTTTCAATCATGAGGTCAATGAGTACCTCCTTCACAGACTCTTTGACTGCGGTAAGTTCTTCGGACATACATGCTCGTGGTTGAATATCTTGGGTTTGAAGAGTAACTACTCAATGCAATGGTATGGATGGTGATAGCTCGATGATCATTGTGCAAAATCAACTAATCTGCGAGCTCAGATATTCATGGTTGAAAAAAGTGTTCTTAGTACAAGGCTCGATGGAATAAGTAGATAACTAAGTAACATACCTTTCCAAAGGGTGAGAAGCCTTCATTAATTCAGTTGTGTCTGTTACGACGTGGTCCAAACAGTCTGATGGCGAGCTTTCTGACCATAAATGTCGTTCTAACCGTTCGGGGTGTTAGTATAATGGTTATACTGTCTCCAATAGCTATATTGATTCGCCATGGAGAAGTGCCATGTGGCGTTGTTCTGATATCTCGACGAAGTTCTAGTTTTGCAGATTTTCCTTCTGCGAAGTTCCCTCTGGAACCTTCTATAACTTTTTGATCTTTGATCTCTTGTTACTTAGTTTTCTAGCCTTCTTTCCAGTGAGCTTCATCTCGGTATTCCTCTTTCCATTTTGATTCTTATCTCCTCTTGGCATAGTAACTTCGCTTTGTTGAGATTCTTTCCTAGGATTCAAGGGCAATACTTCTTCTCTATCTGGGGTAGGTGCTTCAGTCTTCCGTGAGTCTTCTTGTGTTCTTCCAACTTCAACATCCAAGTTTGTGGTTTTAAACATCTTCGATCTGTTCTCCTTTTCTTCAATCAAGTGTGTGATCCTCCTAGTCATGAAATCTTTCAACTCTTGCTTCTTCTGCTCTAAGACTTCTTATTCTTCCCTTCTAGCCTGATCCCTTTCAATCCAAGGTTTTCCTAGTAATATATCAAATGGAGCGTTGTTCTCAATAAATTTAACAACCTCAAACTCTTCCTTTGTCGAAGTTCCATGTGCACTCATAGATATCTGGGTGAGATTTCCACGTAGGGATATCAACTTCCCTCTAAATAATCCTATTCCTCCCAATGAAGGAATCATAGCAGGGTTTCCTAAATTTTCTCAAGTTCTTTCTGTCATAATATTCATTTGTATTTCTTCATCCAGAACACAGTCAATGTCAAAGTCTCCTATTCTTGTTTCTATGCACTCTTTTTCTTTGAAGATCTCTGATAAGTTGATATTTCGGTGGTCATTCAGGGTTTCTTTGTTTTGCAGCAATACAGTCTCTGATTCTTTCTGGGGTTTTCCCATGGTCTTAGTTGCTTTACCTTTCTCATGGTCTTCCTGTCTCATATTCATTCTTTCAAGCTTAGCAATCATTCTAGGGAAATCTAAAACTTCATGGTCCATAGCTTTACAACAAAGACAACTAGGTCTTCTACCAGGGAATTCCTTAGCCATATGTCCCAGTCTTCTACAACTATAACAAAGGGTTAATCCTTGTTTTCTTTTAAATGATCCCCAACCTTTCTTGTACTGTGCACTAGGATCCTAGTAGCTAACCTGCAAAAAAATATTTCTAGGGTCCTGCATCCATTTGTTAGTCCAAACATTCTTTCTATGCATAGGTATAACATATCTTTCACTATTCTTGTCAGATCTACTTATATCAAATCTTCTTTCTTCTAGCTGTGCCCTATTTTTCAAGCTAGGACAAAATTTATCAACCATACCTAGATCCATTCTTCTGAAACAAAAATTTCCACTTATCTTACCTTTAACAAAGCACAAAGCCTTCAGATCTTACCTCTTCTCTTCAGATCAGACTTCTTTTCTTAGCACATAGATTCAAAAGTTAAGTAGGATGTTACGCACTAGGGCAACAGATATACGCACAGATCTTTCATAGTTTTAGGTTAGATATTCCCACAAAGCTCCTTTTTCCTTAGTTCCTAGCAATCACAATTTCAGTCCCAAAAATAGAACCATTTGTTGGCACAGGGTCAGACCCATGCTTCAACGCTACTACAATGCACCAACAAAACCCTAACTACCAGCCCTTTCGGCAACACCTGCGAAGTAGATGAAGTCTTACCCTAGGTAGAGGCAGGGGTGGTTGTAGGACTCCAGCGTCTACAACCTTAGTTGGGACACAAATCTGTGATTATAACACCTTAACAGAGCACTTAGCAGTTATAGTTCATCAATATCCAGTCTTAGTTTACAGCGCAGTTAAACCCTAATAGTAAATCAGTGCAACATTCCCATAGATTCAAGCACTAAGCATACTAACATAGATCATATCTAGCATTCATTCACATTATTCAGCACTAAGCTGCCATATTAGATTCATCTATCATCTAAGCAATGCACTGAGCATTTAATCACATAAACAAGAGAGCAACCATAAAGCACAAAGCATTCACAACATAGGATATATGTGGTTCACCCCCACCCCGAGGCTACGTCCACCAACTCTTTGTCTTCTTTACTAGCTTCTCTCAATATTCTACATGTGTTAGCATAATAATTTACAGCTAGAAGAGGCCTGCCTCTCCATAAGAAACTAAATAAACTCTAACAGTGTAATAATGGCACTATGAATTCCATAGGTTGTTACCAAATCCATTTTCATGTCGGATGCTACCAAATCTGTCAACGTTCAATTTGGGAGAGTTAATTGTTATGCAAATATCATCTCTGCCATCATACAGGTTGCTAAGCGTTTAACTAGCTGGGTTTTGGGTTTTTGATAAGTGCTAGTTTCCGCAGTGGTAAAAGGAATTGCCTATTGTACAGTCAAGGCACTTAATTGAAATGGTTTTTTCATCATGAAAGACTACAAATTGCTCTACACACATTCAAGATTGAAGGCATTGCATTTTTTGGTTATGCTACCTACACTTACACACAGATGCAGTGCAAGTGGAGCTACTTAATGGCACTACCTAATATTGGGTAGAGAACAGATCTGGCACATAGACGCAAAACAAGTGGCACTACCTAATATTCTGGCAGAAAACAAATTGTCCAGAGTTATTTTACCAGTTTTGAGTCACTAACTTGAAACTTGGATTCTGAACAATTGAGAAGGTATTTTTGAAAAATGGAGTAGGTTTTTGTTCATAAAATTCCATATAACAAAAACCTCTCTCAGTTTTTCAAAATGTGTTATTTTTTGAGAGATATTAGTCATAGAAGTGGCGTTACCCAACTGTTTTACAACGACGCTACCTAATTTCCTGTAGCGGTCACAGTTTTGATACTCGCCTTGTTGGGAGGTTGCCACATGTCAAGGATGGTTCAAATGACTTCTCAAGGATAAGTTATATGTCAAGGGACACTTGCACCTAATATTTAACTCCAACAAAGGCCTCATGCAATGAGGTGGAGACATTTTATTAATGACTTCCAACAAATTCCTGAAAATTAGCAGTTTGTTGGATTTTTGTCTCTTTGATTGTTGCCACCTATCTCCAATGGTTAGAATCCAATGAAGGAGATGGGATTTGACCTACTTAGTTCATTTGGATGCTATTTTCTATTTAAATAAGGGAAAATCTCTTGGAGAAAGGGATTCATGAGCCAAGAGAGGCTAGAGAGAGATGTAGCAGGCAGTTTTTCAATGTATGTTCATTTGTAAGCCTGTGGGCATTTTATGATTGTAAGAATTACTGCTATTGGAGATTCATGAGAGTTGTGATTTCATATTGTAACCCTTTTTTTTTATATTTCTTCTTATTTGAATATATTACAGATTTGAGGATCAAAGCCTGTCAATGATTTATGGATCCCTAAGCAGCATAGGATCTGTTGTATTTTGCCCATCAATCATTGTTTATATTCAAGTATTTGTTGATTCATTAAATTGAGAGGATATTTTTTTAGTGAACATTCTATCTTATGTTTTCCTTCTTCATTCTTCCACCTATTAGCATATAATCTTGTTTTCTGTTGAGTAGCTTTTGTGCCTTTTATGAGTAGAATGTTTGTGACTCCATTGTGCATTGGTGTAGCCTAATGATCTGCAGTTTTCTACCCTCTCCCTTTCTTTCTCCATCTTGTTGATCCACCTATTCAAAACCAAAATTATATTTTACATTCAGATGGGTGTTGAGCTTACACTTAGCAGTCAAAGTGTGACTTTCAGTGCTAACAACATGCACAGAGCCACAAAAACCTACTTCGCACAGGACAGGAGATCTGCGCGCACTCTGCCAGATCCTCCTTCCCTGAGTAGATCTAGGCACAGAGCCTTACACATCCTTTTACAGTGACTTGAACTTATCCCTGCAAGTCTCACACAACATGCACAAAGCACTTACAACTTGCACAACTTACTATTGACTAGTCATTCACACTTAGCACATTTTACATCGCCTAGACTTCTATTTATACATTACAAAATAGGCCTAAGCATGGGTAAACCCATGGAACAACATCCCCATACCCGTTGCATAATCCCAAAACCCAAAAATCCCTAAAAAGGGGCCGAGATCCGTGATCTTCACTTTGATTTGCGCTCCACCTTCGATAGCCTTTCGAAGTCCCAAAAATAGGTCAAACATGACCAAGGATCCTCAAAAATTGGTTAAGGGCTAGCAATGAACTTAGCGATGAACACGCGATTGTGGGCATAGTCACAAGCGTTTTGGAGTCAAACTGTTTTTGGGCCCATAATGCTCTTACAACCTCCGCGTGTGTTCTTGATGAAACTGCGGTTTGAATTGTGGTCCACCCTCAATATCTTAAAATCCTCGCAACTCCTTTCCCTGCAATGCTACGGGATCGTTGATCTCACGATCTTGATGATAATGACTAAATCAACGATTCATATCTTCTCCTCTCAGATCTATGGACCAGGTCAACTCCCTCTAGATCAACGGTCGAAATCTCTTTGCAACTTCGGACTCTGGAAATTTGAAATTTCAAACCCAAATTCCTTTTGTACTTCAATCCTCCAAAGTTGATGATCTACGAGCACCTTTCCTACTCAATCAATGGTCTTGCCTTCATTCCGGGTGGTTGAACTTTCAACCCAAATCAACGGTCCAATGACCCTCTTCTCGATTGGTGGTCGAGATCTCCTCCGGGTCTCCGGACTTCTGAGATCTCAACTCTCAAACCTCTTTTTCCCAATGGCTTTTACTCGGAGTCTAAGATCCACTGATGCGTGTCTCCCTGAAATCTAATGATCGATGATTACTTCGGGACTTTACCTGGAGTGTATGGATCTATGCCACCCTCCTCTTAGATTCGGTGGCTACAAATCACTTCGGGGATTTACCTGGAGTTCACAGATTTGCACCACGTCTCCCTTAGATCTCACTGTCCAAATATTTCTTTGGGACTTTGGGTCTTCACGCTTCGACGATATCAGTTCTCAAACTAAAAACCCACTTCAGATTTTCCCCAGATTTCAAGATATGTTGACAAGTGTCTCCTCACAAATCAACAACTCATGGCTCTTAGGCTCTTCGGGCTTCGGGTGTTTCAACACTTCAACCTCCGCCTTCCTCTAGATCTTTCAACTTGTTGACACGTACCCTCTTGGATTCAACGGTCTAGATCTCCTCTCTTGCGAATCAGGATTTCGTGTTTTGTGACTTTGGGGATTGGCTTACCTTTGTCTCCCTGATTCCCGATATTCACCCATGTCAAATCAACGTTCAAGAAGGGTCCCGATGTATCCTTAGATATACTGTCCAGATCATGTCGCAACTTCGGGTTTCGGGAGTTTAGTCGCGCCAATGTGCGAATCACCCAATGTGCGATCTTGAGAAGATTGAAGGAGTCAAGGCATTAACGCATGCGCCCCTTCTTCAAGTCTAATGGTCGTGACAGACCCTGGGTCCTCCCGAACGGATCTCATCCATTCATATTCTAAACAAAAGGATATTCCCTTTCGATACTTGAACCTCATTGTTCTTCCTGAGCTTCATCAGTTATGAAGGATTTAGGAGTGTTGCGCTCTTTCTCTTGGGCTTAACACTTAGAAGGGTCTTCTGCAATATTCTTGTGCTCCTTCATCAAGTCTAAAACTTAAGTGGTTCTCAGTCCCTGCTTTCCTCGCAGAGAGCCTGTGCATACCTACACTACCCCTCCTGAGCTTAACCAACTACGTCCTCCAATGGACTCAGAATGATTAGGAGGGTCGACATGCATACATGAAACTGTACCTAAGGTCGATGAACTCACAATTCATGGCTCTGGCTTAAGCCACCACGGAACGCAAGCATTGATGAGTATAAAAACACATCCAATTCATACAATTTCCTACTTGCCTAATTACACAATCAAGCAGGAATAAAGGGGATACAATATAATCATTAAGCGAATATATCCATCCCTGCAACATTCATAGGATATCCAACTTTAATTCATAGTACCACTTAAATACACAATATATGCGAATACTTATCTATTACAGGTGGTATCCAACTAACTGAGTGTGGGTGTTTGTCCTTCCACCCTACCATAGGTTCAGAGGCATTTATTCTTAGCACTCTGTCCACCCCCATGCCAAGCCATGATATCACTAGGGAACTCTCGTAGTTCTCAAGGGTTCTTTCTCTGTTTAGCTTCTGCTCGGGTTTTGTTCTCTACAACATTCAAATATTTCTCTCTATTATGGCCTCAACGAGGTTTATCAAATGCTCACTCGGCATCAATCTCGCGGCCTTCTATTCCTTATCCCCTGGAGAGCTCCACGGATCTCTTTTTCGAGCTTGCGCACCCGTCTGGTATCTCCTCTCTGGTTGTCGGTGTGTATATATCTTACCTTCCTTCTTTTGGAAGGTTCCCGACCCATCACGTTCCTTCTGTCAGAAGGAAGCTTGGGTCTGCAGGTCTCTGTGGTACTTTGGGCTAACATTCTACAGCTAGACCATGCTCCCATTCATGGGGGTGGTTGATAATTCAACCACTGATCCTTTCTTCATTAACTGATTTCTCTCCTTGGGATCCAAAGGAGGTTTTTCATCCTCATCAAGGGAAATTTGGGGTTATTTGATATAATGAACCCTCTCATGTAGTTTTCACATTCTTCCTCTAGTGATATCATGGCCAGTACTTTCAAGGCTTCACCCCCACAGTTAGTTATTGGCAACCCAAACAATAATACATTTACATTGTCCACATGCCTTAGCATGGTAATCCTATTTTATGATTAAATTACAAACTGGGGGAAACATGGTGTTACACATTTGCCTCAGTTGCCAGAATGGAAGCAATCTGATTGCTTTTAGCTTATGCATGCTCCAAGAATATTAAAGTGTATCATATGGACATGAAATCAACTTTTCTGAATGGGGAACTTGAAGAAGAAGTCTCCATTGAACAACTAGAAGGATTTTAGTTGTCAGAGAATGCAGATTATGTGTGTAAATTGAAGAAGGCCTTGTATGTTCTAAAACAGGCTCCTAAAGCATGGTACTCTAGGCTAGATAAATATCTACAGGAGGAAGGGTTCATAAAAGGAAGTGCAAACAACAACCTCTACATCAACTTAACTCAAGAAATTATTTTATTAATTGAAGTTTATGTTGATGATATTATTTTTGGAAGTACTGATGACATGTTAAGCCAAAAATTTGCAAAGGATATG
>ML825564.1:106784-132999 GCA_009831015.1 Picea engelmannii | reverse complement strand
CCCGGGACCAAATTCAACAGAAGTTTCCTCACCTAATGGGGGGACTCAACGCAATGTATACCATTACTTCCTAAGGGGGGATGATTGATCCAGGTGGATATTGGTGGCCACCCACCTATTCCAACTGGCTCCTCTCTTTGTAATTGTGGGTTCTACACTTATGGGGTTGTCTAAAGCCCTACACATATGCCAGGTGGATATTGGTGGCCTCCCATCTAATCCAACTGGCTTATTTTGTATGTTTTCAGGTCAACACATCTTGTTGTACTTCCAGGGCCGTTTTGGGGCCCTAAACATTGTTAGTTTTTCTCGCCACAGTCAAAGTGTAGACAGAGTTAGAGTTTGATGGCGTAATGTGTAGTTCTCTAAAAGACCTTTCCAACGGGCTATCACGCGCCTAAAACATAGATCGTATGCAAAAGTTATGACCCCAGGAAGTTGAGGTACCAACTTACCCATATGGGCCCACATAACTTTTGGCGTTTCACCTCCTAGGGTTAGGTGTTTGGATGTCTAGGGTTTTGGAACTCATGAGTAATATCAAAAAGGCCTCTGGAGCCTCACTGTAATCATTCTGCTTAGACAGATGCACGTAGCAGCCACATCTCTTCTCAGAGATAGCTACCACCATTCGAGCAAGTGTTTTAGTTCAACAATGTCAGCCTATTCCATTTATTCAATAGAAGATATTGTTCACTGGACATCTGTGTTGTTCTTCATATCTCTGTGTTTATTGTATTCAGTCTGTTAATCAGTTCGTTCCGCTCCTAAATCCGAATCAAGCATGAAGCTTGAACATCAACATCATCAACAATACGAAGATAGAACAACAATATCATCAACAACATGAAGTTGGAACATCAACATCATCAATAGCATGAAGTTAGAGCAACAACATCATCAACAACATGAAGCTGGAACAACAACAACAACAACACAAATTTGGAACATCAACATCTATATGTGGCAACGAATGAGGCAGGTGCACCAACAACAACATATGTGGTACGCTGACAAACCATCCTTACCGGACCTTCGGGATATGCCAGGAATCATAAGATTCCCTGGGATCTAAAATCCTAACAAGCTACCATGTGGTACTCTAACAGAACGTCCTTATCGGACCTTCAAGATTTTTCCAGGAATCATAAGATTTCCTAGGATATAAAATCCTAATTGAGCTACCACTACTGACCACAGCTGGCATATACATGCACAGGTACTTTGACAGACCGTCCTTATCGGACCTTCGAGATTTGTCCAGGGATAATTAGTCCCCTATGATATAAAATCCTAACTGAGCTACCTGTTGTTGGCCATGATACCATAGTATCATCGACATCACTCCCCCTTTCGATGGAGGTCCTTTCGAACTACACAAAGCTTGCCTCGGAAGTACTCAAACTTCACACGCAACAAAGGCTTAGTCAACACATCTACAACATGCTCATCTGTGCCAACATATTGCAGCTTTACAGGTCCCTTTTGCACCATGTCACGAATGTAGTGATACTGGATCTCTATGTGCTTCGTCTTATCATGAAACATTAGGTTCTTTGTCATCTTTATGCAACTTTGGTTATCACATAGAATCATGGTAGCTTCCATCTCCAAATCGAACAGCCCGGCAACAACTTCTGAAGCCATATAGATTCACAACTGGCGAAACATGTTGCAATGTACTCCGCTTATGTTGTGTTGAGAAAAATACTGGACTGCTTCCTGCTTTGCCATGAAGTCATGGCTGACTCCAAACTGAAACAACATCCTAAAGTGTTTTTTCTATCTGAAGCACTTCCAGCCCAATCTGAATTAGTATAGCCATACAACCTGAAGCGACAGTCTCCAATATAACAGAGTCCATAGTCCAACTTACCCTTAAGGCATCTCATCACATGCTTTGCAACTACAAGGTGAACATGTATGGGCTCCACCAGATACTGACTCAAGGTGTTCACAACAAAGCATATATCTGGTCTGATTTTCATTTGATACATCAACGAATCAATCATATGTCTATATAGAGTATCGACCAATAACTTCATATTCGTCTCCACAGGAGTGGACATGGTTCTATAGTCCATCCCATCGAATCTCTTCAGAATTTCCGCAACATACTTTCCTTGACTAAGGAAAATCTCTTATGGGCTCTGCCATACTTCAAGACCTAAGAAATAGTGCATCAAGCCTAGGTCCTCATTTCAAAATCAGCGACAAGCTTATTCTTACAATTTGTGATGAGATTTTCTTCATCTGTCAAGAATAAGTCATCCACATACAACAACAATATAACTGGTCCATCATTCTCAATCTTGAAGTAAAGGTTTGGATCAACTTTACTCTCGGTAAATCCCAAGCTCATAAAAAAACTATCAATCCTACCATACCAAGTTCTTGTATTTTGCTTCAACTTGTAGACATGAGTCTTCTTATCATGTACTTTGAAACCAAAATTTCACATCACATTGTACCAAACTGGTACACTTGCTTAGCTACAACTCAATCTGCAAAATCACGTGTTATCTCTATGTGCTTTCTGCAAAGCACTATCTGTCTCACTACTTGAGAGTATGTTCTCTACTCTCTCTGCAATTGTTTCCTCTGGGACTGGGACTTTGCACCTGCAGTTACTCTAAAGCTGAGAATGACTGCTCCATTCCCACTGCGGTTGTTGAACTTTGAGAGTAACTCCTCTACTCTATCACATAAACAACTTCATCTGAAACTGAGAGTGGCTCAATAATTGACATCGAGGGTAGCTTATCCTCTTTATATGGAGGTAACTCAATCTTCTATTATAGTCACGTATCAATGGCCCAACTCATGTACTACACCAACTGGCACTGGAGATAACTCAATCTCAAATATAGGGATTTCCTTACCTGCTCCCTTTGAATCTCATATTTTGTCGACTTATTTTAATGAATCATGTTTGTTCTATATATACTTCTTCGGATTACTGGAGCAAGTGTCTCGTCATGGTCTTCTCCCTCTTGCTGGGAGAATCCTCTGGACACAAATCAAGATTTGTACATCTTTATACTATTATCTACAACATGCTTAATCTATTAGTTCAATCTTGGAAGTCACCACTGACTTCCCTTCTGGTCTCAAGGAAAAATCCATATCCCAATCCTTCTGACTGGCTTCCTCCTCTGTCATTGAAACAAGGGAATCTTCTCTGGAGATTTCATGTCTCCTAGAGGTCTCTAAAGCTATGATATAGTCTTCTCAACTCATGGCATTTGTCTACCTGATCCAAATTATTTTGAGAACAACATGAAGACAAATTTATAACCGATATATCACAAGGAAATACACAAAGATAATGCGTAGAACACAGAAATATAGTGAAACCCAACTTCTATTAATGAACAAGAGAGAGAAAACAATCTAGAATATAAACTGGCAGAATGGGGTAGCTTATCTCTAAAAATAAAGAGATGTTGGCTACGCTTCATTTGCAACAAGCTTTACATCACACTCCATTTCATGCTTAAAGAGCCTCCTTCACCTCAATTATATATGAGAGAGAGTGAGAGGAGAACAATTCCCATGATGCATGTGGGATAAATTGGACTAAGTTTATAAAATTCCATAGGCATGTAAAACACTAAGACTTCTCGAGCAGTCACCCATCCTAGTACCACTCTAGCCTCAACGCACTTAACTATGAAGTTCTAATGGGATCTGATGCATTAACAATATGTTGTAGGCATGTACATAAGACCACCCGGAAATAATTACATGATGTTTGTAATTAACAAATTAAGATGAGATTACATTCCATTCCCCATCAAAAGGGTGAATATCATGGTTTATCAAAAACACAGACTCAAAATGGTGATTAAGTGGAAAAGGTGGATGGCCACCGAGATAAATCTGGATCATTCTTCCCCCCTTAGGACGCAATGGTCCCCATTGCGTCAAGTTCCCGTGGGAGATGGGGAGACCTATGCTAAAATGAAGCTTGGTGTGTTGCTTTCCTTGCTGAAGAAGTTGTCATGGTTAGCTTGTTGAAGGTTGTCATGAACCTATTGTTGGAGAGGTTGGATATATTCAACCAATCTAGTTGCACGATCTACCTGAGTGTGGGAGGACTCTGTCAGTGAAGATGCATCATGAAGAGTATGAACGATTCTGTTATAACCTTTCTTGACTGGGCAATGTGGAGGCACCCCCATAGGTGAAGTAAGAACATCTCGACACTCTTCTACAATATTGTCTATATGCTTCTATTGGATAGAAAGGTCTTGGGCTGAGGTTGCAGTGTCCTTCTGTTCACCTTCTGATTGGATTGTGAAGAGGCTAAACTTTGCAGTATGAGAGATTACTTTGTGGCATTGTTTTGGTGGGACAATAGTCGGAACTACCTCTGGTATCTTGTATAGTTGACCCCCAAGAGTAACAATGATGCTACGGGGTCGAGACTCATAAACAAAATGACGCCTCCACATATATGGTTGGCCTAATAAAACATCACAAACTTTCTGTGGGGAAACATCACACAATACCTCATTCTTGAAGGGCTTGATGTCATACGATAGGTGACATTGTTGGCTGACATGAAGATATTGATCCTGGCGAAGCCACCCGATGTTGTATGGTTGCGGGTGTGGTGTTGTTGGCAAATCCAACTGCTTAACAACCTCTGCTGAGATGATGTTCTTTTGGCTTCCGCTATCAACAATAAAATGAAGTGGGGTCCCCTTCACCCACATCTGTGAATGGAAGAGTCACTCCCCCTCCTTAGGATTCTCTTCTAGTTGGATTGTTACAGTTGCAACAATAGCAGTGGGTTCTCCATCAATGATCTGTCTCCTTTTATTATTTTTTGAATCAGGGTCCAAGTCGAGGGTTCGACTTTGTGTCTTTGAGCTCAGCCATCAATGACTGTATTGAGTGACATTCATCAGTGTTGTGCCAAGGAATGTTGTGGAACTCGCACCACTTTCCAGTGTCTTTCTTAGAATTCTTGTTACCCTTCTTTGCTTGAATTTGGGACTGGATCTCTTGAGGTTGGCCTTCCTTGCTCTTTCCTTCATTATGTGAGTTAGATTTTCCTTTGCCATGCTTCTCCCACTTACTCTACTACTTGAATTTCTGCTCAATTTTGACTGCATATCGATAAGCAGCTCCCATTGAGGAGATGCCTAAGAAATCCATCTTTGTTTGCATGTACCTATGTAGACCATTGCGGTACTTCAAAACCAGGTGCCACTCTGAGTCTTTGATATCCAGCTTTGAGTGCAAGGTATGAAAGATGTTGGTGTACTCCGACACCATCTGGTCTCTTTTATGACGTAGAGTTGTCCATCTCATGTATTGGTCATCATAGTTTCTGACATGATAGAACTCCTCCTTTAGGGCGTCTACAAAGGCCGCCCAAGTGGGTTCTCTCCCAAATAGTGTAGATTCATCTGTGGTGTACCTCTCCTAATAACCTTCCCACCAAGCTCTGACACGGGGAAGGGCTTTAAGGAGCATGAAGGTGATCTTTTCACCGTTGGAAAATTTTTGGACAGAATAATAACCTTCTAGCAGATTCAACCATTTTTCTAGAGCATCTGCATCTATCTAGCCTTCAAATAAGGGGATATCAAAATTGACTTGTACCTTGAAGGGTGTTGCACTTGCAAAATGGCTTCTTGTGGAAGATGCCTCAGTTGTCTCCATCGATAGTCTTCAAAGGATCTGAGTAGTTGTCCATCATCTCGTTCCTTTGTTTCACGAGGGCTTCCTTGGGCAATGTCTTGAAAGGATCTCCTGCTTTGTCATCTATGTTTTCTTCCACCATGGGAGGTCACTTGGGTTGGCGAGAGTAGTTGTCCTCAAGTGAAATTAGCTCGAGACCCAACTCTCTATACCCTAACCTCGTCGGGGACTTGCTCTGAGAAACAACAAGGAGTGGCTTGTTCTGATACCACTGATCTGGATTATTTTGAGAACGACATGAAGACAAAATTATGACTGATATATCACAAGGAAATACACAAAGATAATGCGTAGAACACATAAATATAGTGAAACCCAACTTCTATTAATGAACAAGAGAGAGAAAAACATTGTAGAACAAAAACTGATAGAATGGGGTAGCTTACCTCTGAAAATAAAGAGATGTTGGCTATGCTTCATTCGCAACAAGATTTACATCACACTCCATTGCATGCTTAAAGGGCCTCCTTCACCTCAATTATATATGAGAGAGTGAGAGGAGAACAATTTCCATGTTGCATGTGGGATAAATTGGACTAAGTTTATAAAATGTCATAGGCATGCAAAACACTAGGACTTTCCGAGTGATCACCCTTCCCAATACTACTCTAGCCTTAACACACTTAACTGTGGAGTTCTAATGGGATCTGATGCATTAACGCTATGATGTACCCATATACATAAGACCACTAGGAAATCATTACTTGATGTATGTAATTAACAAATGAAGATGACATTACATTCAATTCCCCATCAAAAGGGTGAATATCATAGTTTATCAAAACCATAGGCTCAAAATGGTGATTCAGTGGAAAAGGTGGATGGCCACCGAGTTCAATTTGGATCACTGCCAGTCCTGAAAGATGTCTCTTTTTCCCATCTGATCCTTTATGAGATCAGGCTTACTCTGAGTCTTGATTTCTTCTTAGTCAACAAAAACTTCACAGTCTCTATTAGATATACTTGGTGTTGAATACGAAGCCTTAATATGAAAAGATGAGTCAGACTTCAAACGAATTATGCTTCCTATCAAGGTGGCTTCATTATCCCCTGACCAAGTCTACTAGGAGATCTATTCTAATGTTTGGTCATCTTTGGAGCCTTTTGCTCCTTACAATCAATCTCCACGTGAGATACTTTGTATCTCAAAATTAACTTTTTCTTTGTCTTTTTTGGTACATGGATGTATACGGTCATGTATACAACTTGGATAGTCTGCTTCATGTCTCATCTAATATGTTGTCTCCTACAACCATCACTATAGATTCCTTGGGGTTATCACCTGCGACCTTCCCAGAACAAAAATAAGGGAGAAATAGCAGACAAGAATAATACTCTTTATAATAATAATAAAACTATAACGAGAACAATTGTCACAATAGCTCCTTTAGAGCTATCACTTGTGACCTGGCTGAAACAAGGGTAAAAAGTAAGAAATACAATAATAAGGAATGAGAGAAACACTCTTCTAGTGTCGTGATCAATCAATCCTCCATGGTAACCTGGAAACAAAACAAGAAGTTTCTCCTAGAGGAGATGTTAGTTATATCTAGTGAATGATTGCAATAAGCATTTATCTCAATAGTGCTCACATGATACCAAGTATTCAATAATAAAACTTTTCAAAGATTGTTATCACAACTATAGTGTTTAGCAGTTATCAAACTTTATATGTGTAAATTTGAATCTTATCAATTTAATCAAACAAACCTGGAACCTGGAGTCTTGTCCTCAAGGATGAGTGTGTTGCTTTTCTTCCGAGTCTCCTTCACTCAAGATGACAAGTACTTTCTTCAACATGTCCTTTGTACTAAGACAATATGCTATCTTGACATAAATCTGAGTTAGGGAATAAACTCTATAATCTCAACTTTAATCAATCTAATACTTTGACTTTAATTTTAACCAATGGTTAGTATGATAACTTCAACAGATCAAAATGCAACCCGGATATTCATAATATTACAATCATTCCATAACAAGTAGAGGCATATCAAAGTAATCAAACCTAGGGTGCATAGTTCCTCTGAATGTTCTCGATTTGAGATCCCTCTGTATCTACAATTGTTGTTTAGACAAACGATCCTTTCTCCTACAAATACCCTTTAAAATAATGATACAGTTTAAACATATGTAAGTACACACCTCTGACAACATCGACAGGTAGTGGCACCATTCGACAGTAATGACAAGCAATAACGAACCTTTAAAACTTCAAAGGTGCTTCAACTTGTAACTTAAAGTTGGCTGTAGATTTTCTAAGGTAAGGCGCACTAAGACAATAAAAAATCAATCCCAACACTTCACAAAACTTTCACTGCAACTGGTGCTACAACTGGTATGAAGGAACTGGCACTGCAACTGCAACTGATACTACAACTAGTGTTGGCACTGCAACTGGTGTTGCAGCTGGTATGAAGGAATTGGCACTGCAACTGCAACTGGTGTTGCAGCTGGTATGAAGGAATTGGCACTGCAATTGCAACTAATACTACAACCGCAATTGATACTGCAACTGCAACCGTAACTGGTACTGCAACTGCAACTTAGGGTTTTACGAGGAAACCCTATTTTCTCAAACTTTAATGTTCAGAATTATGATCCAGGGACTACATGCGCCCTCCTAGGGAGAGTTCCTAGGTGTGGTTACTTTGTCCAATGTCCTCCTCAAACAAGGAAAACGTCACGCTTAGGGTTTATGCATAAACCCTAATTCTATAGCAACTGCAATACTGAAAACTAGATTTTGGAGGGGGTACATTGAGGCTAGTCACTTCTTATAAACTGTGAGATGGTCTTTTTCAGGCCTACTCTGATACCATGTTAAAGTTTTAATTATACAGCTAGTAGTTACAATTCTTCTTTATTATTATAATCATTTAGCACATTAACTGCATAAATAAGATCACTGAAAGAGAGGTAATCACAGAAACAATAAAGACACACGGATTATCCTGGGAAATCCTCATGGGGGAGAAATCCCAGCAAAAAATTCCTCAATATAGATAGACCAAAGACCAAACAAAAGATCCTCCTCTACTCCTTCACTAGGAAGAGTAGCGCACCACTTAACCAAGAAATACCAAGAGATAGACCAAAACCCCTCCTTGACGTCACCCCTAGTTGCAACAACTTCTCCTTCAAGACTTGCTCACTGAAGAGTTGAGTGTGTGTCCAAATGAGGCATTGGCCTCTCTTATAAATAGTGGTTTGGATAGCCTATAATTAGGTATGGGCCGACCTGTCACTTCACCCTCTTAACTTACAATTAACTGTTAAGCCACAATAGGGCCGACTTTTACTGAGGCACAATAGGGCCTAATTAAATATAATATAATAATATTATTCAACTCTCTCTCGGGTAGAATATTCTTTGAAGTTACAATATTTCAACAAAAACGATACCATATAGGAATGTTGAATGTAAAAAAAAAAATCCCTATATACTTTAAAAGTTTAAATGAGTTGGACACAACAATAATAAGGAATAGAAGGGTGCAGGGAACTACGTTAATGGATAAAACTTTATCACAGGTATTCACATTAAGCAAAGAAATCAATTCAATAACTTTTTTGCACTTTTGCAAGTTGTTATTAGACTATTGCAGGTAGCACATCCCTCAAGTTTACTATGTGTATCATAAAGTCTATGATCATATTCAAATAGTTGATACACATAGAGCATTAAATGAAGGTGATTTGCATATAGATCAACTTGAAAAGACACGAACAAACCGAGTATGCATTACATTATGTCTATGGGTCTGAAATAATAGATAGACAAAGAACATAAAAGTAATATTATTTATGTACACATCTAATTTGTAACATGAAGAGATCAAGAGAAAGTTATACACAAAAATGCATCACATTAGTTGTTGTGGCAGAGTAGCAATATTGCAATTATGATCTATATTCTTGGTACCAATGGAGCATAGAATGTTGATGTTCAACCATACTTCCAAAATACATAGTTGTATAGTGTTTGTAAAAGGAAAAAATATATAGAGAGAGTTTGTGTAGGAAGAGACTATTAAAAGTCTAATTTTTTTTTTAGAAAGCAACATAGTTTGTAAATTTGCAATTTGTTTCTTTGAAAGTAACATTGCATTGTTATCTTTTTTCCATGATGGTTGTAGGAGCTTATGTGTATAAAAAACAAAGTTGTATCAATGAATGCTAGTTGCAAAATTGCCAAAAAGTTTTTTCCTTCTCTTCTATATCTTCATTGTTTTGATGCCTAGTGAGAAAACAAAGACATGCATATCATTAGTGGTTTATTTAGCATAAATAGCAAGAGAAGAACAAAAAGCAACATTGGAAGTGTAGGAGTAAAGGAGAAAAATGTATATATGAATGTATTGCAAAAGGAGGATGGTTGGAGATATAGTGAAAATCGGGCATTGGTATTAACGAACTGAGAGGGAAAAGTTAACATCATTTATATTATGTCTTATATATTAGGTTGGTCCAACATCATGATAATAATATAGAATGAAAATAGAATTTGGAATCAACAAAGGATATATGAACAACCAACACACAACCATCAGATTATTTTTAGAAACAAAAAATAGAAACAGAAACGAGGCAACAGTTTCTAGTTGCAATTAAGATCTATGAATTTACATTATTTTCATAAACAAATAACAATATTAAACAAAATTGCAGTATCATAATTAAAAAAAGAACATAACAAGAAAGTATACAAATGTATTACAAAACGATCAAGATTTGACTATATATTTTTAAATGTCTTACAAGCACTAAAAGCATTGGCACTATAAACTCTATGAGTCAACATGACAACTAGAGTTTTTTAGCAATGAAAAAAAAGGTCTTTTTAGGGGCGGTGATTATAAAGAAAAAGGAACAAACAATAGATATAATGAAATCGTGTTGAAACATTTTGCTATGGATTGCAAGAGCAAAATATCTATATGCAAAAATAAGACTTTGACCATAAAAACACATGAAAGCTATGTTGATGTTTGGACAACATCGAGAAGACATTCTTCTAGATTAATAATTAACAATATAATTATTAATTATTAAATAATATATATAATAAGTAATAATAATAATAAATAGTTATTTATTATCCAAGGGATGCATCCTTTCATGGATGGTCACCATATGTTTTATATATATGGAACACTCATCAGTGTAATAAAATATATCGATCTCACATATCATCTCATGTAGAAACATCAACATGGTATCAAAGTAGGACTGGGCTTGACTCCCTCACGGGAGGGCCCAGGAAAATGAAAGGAATAATTATACAGATATATTTATTTACATATAGGTCTCCCCTAATTGTTATCATATTCAATTAGGCTTAACTTTCAACATTTTATCTCCTCTCCCATCTCGTCCAACACACCGTGCATTTGAAATCTCGGCCCAGTACCTCTCCAAGTGCTTGGGGTGCATCTGGCGTGGATGGGCGTCTCTCTGCATGTGTGGAGGTACTTCGAGTGTCTCTTTGCATGCGTGAGGCTGCATACGGGTGGAGGTTATCTCTTTGTGTGGGTGTGTGCGACTGCATGTAGGTGAAGGTGGCCTCTCAACATACAAGAGTCTCTCTGCGTGCGTGTGTGAGGATGCATATTGGGGGAGATTGTGCATACAAATAGTGAGGGTAAACCTATGTGGGAACCCCAACTACATCGGTGACCCTCCATTCATTCTCTTCAACAAACAATGAGGGATTCGATCGTGAAAAAATAAAAGTTGATGGACATCTAACAAGTTGTCAAATATCCAATGGAACATAAGGTGGGGTTTCGCAACATGGAGAGAATAAAGCAGATAAAATGGGTTCTCTCCAACTCTTGTTATTATTTAGAAGCTCCAATCATCGACGCTTTCCCTATAGAAGTTGGGCTTTGTCTAATAGGGCCTTTGATTCCTTTTCAGTTCCTCAATAGAGTTAATTCAGATTTGAATAAAACCGAATTAATGATGTCGACTAGATTATGGGCAGAGGAATTGGAATGTTTGGATTAGCTAGACAAGAAATCTCCCTAGTCTGTTATTTATGTCTCATTCAACAACTTGGCGATGATGAATGAGAGGCGAATGGAGGAGCTTGCTTTGGGGATGGAGGCAAGTCAGAGGCCTTTTCTCTAGGTTCTTCGGTGCAATGTAATGAATTGGAGGAGCGCAGAGCTTCATTGATTGCTTGAATGAAGAAGTGAAGGCCCTTCTGAAGTTCAAGAGCAGTCTGGATGACCCATTTAAGAAACTCATGACTTGGAATGCCTTGCAATTAGAACCATCGTCCCCATACAAATGGGAAGGCGTTAATTGCAACAGAGATGGCAAGTCTTCTAGCAAAACTTGGTAACCCGACTTCTCTTGTGGAGCTTGTTATTCACACCATTAATCTTACCGGTTAGATTCCTTAGACAATTGAGAATATTAAGAATATGTAAGTCATTCATGCAGGGAAGAATTCGTTGTCCGGTCCTATAACAACACAAATTGGCAGATGTGAGAGCTTGCAATTCCTAGGATTGGCTCAAAATTTTCTTCAAGGTGAAATCCTCGAGGAGCTTGGGAAGCTTTAGAGGTTGGCTAATCTGTTACTGTGGAAAAATGATTTCTCTGGTAGAATTTCACCCGAGCTAGGGCAACTCCAGTCACTTGGAGATGCTCGCTCTGTATGATAACAATTTGGTCAGAGAGATTCCAATAGAGCTTGGTGTCAATGTGTTGATGTTTGAGGCAACATCGTGAGACATTCTCCTTGGAGGGTCTTATGTGGAATAATAGGGGGGTATGTAGACTTCATCTTGACGTGCCTCAGATGGTCAAATGAAGGAACCAAGACATTGGTTTCACGAGGGAACCTCGATGTGTCCTAGAGAAGACATTGGTTCCACGAGGGAACCTCGATATGTCTTAGACATGTGTTCCATGAGGGAACCTCGATATGTCTTAGACATGTGTTCCATGAGGGAACCACGAGATATCTAGTATGGACATAGTTCATGAGTGAAACTTGAGGTTTGACACTTTAGGATATTTGGGTGTCTAGTATACATTCATGTACCCAAGAAGAAAAGGACCAAGCTAGACCCTTCAGGCATAAAGGGTACATTTGTGGGGTACAATGAGTCTTCGAAAGCATACCAAATATACATCCCTGGTTAGAGACATATTGAGGTGAGCAGAGATGTTACCTTTGAGGAGAAGGTAGCCTTCAGGATATCTAAAGGATCTCACATGGAGATTGATAGTGAGAAACAGGAAGAGATGGTGCCTTCTCCTCCTCACCCTCCAACAATTTAGAGGGAGACAATTGAGCTTATTGATCAAATTGATCTTGTTGATCTTGTAGCTCCAGTTGATGTTCCCAAAGATATTGCAGTAGGTCGGAAGAGACCTACATGGTCTCGTCATACTCTGTAGGAGGTAGAAGGACATGAAACTCCTCGTGGTACCTTTCGAGAGAGAAAGATACCTAAGAGATATTGATTATGAGCCTTCCTTTTATGTGGAGGCATCTAGTCAACCAATATGTAGAGATGCCACAATGGAGGAGTATCAGTCCATCACGAAGAATCATCTGTGGGATATTATTACTAGATCTGGGGGGAAGTCTGTAGTGACTTCCAAGTAGATCTATAAGATCAAACACATAGTTGATGGGAGCATCGAGAAGCACAAAGTGAGATTTGTTGCTAGAGGATTATCTCAGGTGGAAGGAATAAATTACGATGATACATTTTCTCATGTTGCTCGATACACTTCTATCTGGACAATTATTTCCCTTGCAACATCCATGGGTTCGAGACTACATCAGATGGATGTGAAGACAACCTTTCTCAATGGAGAGATTGAGGAAGAAGTATAAATCGAGAAACCTAATGGTTTCGTGATACATGAGAAGGAGTCTCATGTGTGAAGGTTGAAAAAGGCCATGTATGGAGTCAAGCAGACACCTCAAGCTTGGTATGCAAGGATTGATGGACACCTGATGAGTTTGGGCTTCAACAAAAGTTTTGTTGATCCCAACCTGTACTACAAGATTGTTAATGGCGAGTCCCTGATTTTGGTCCTATATGTTGATGATTTATTCATCACCGGTATAGAGAGCCTTATTGTTGAATGCAAATATGCATTGGCCTCTAAGTTTGAAATGAAGGACCTTGGTATGATGCACTACTTCTTGGGACTAGAGGTGTGGCAGAGAATTGATGAGATCTTCCCGAGTCAGAGGAAGTAAATAATTGAGATATTGTAAAAAAAATAAAATAATAAAGTTTGGGATGTTGAACTATAAGCCCATGGCTACACCAATGGTGACGAATTGAAGAAACTAAGTGCGTCTTCTTATGATTTCGACGAGATTGATCCGACCCTGTACATACAATTGATTGGATTATTGATGTATCTAGTTAACACCGGACCAAATATTTGCTATGCAATGAGTGCACTTAGCCAGTTTATGAGTCAATCGAGACAGACACATTGGATTGTTGTGAAGCATGTGTTGAGATGCCTACGAGGCACAATTGGACATGGTCTGAGATATAATTCCAGTATTGACATGAGATTGATGGGATATACTAGCTCTAATTAGGCAGGCATCGTAGTGGATAGGAAGAAAACCTCTAGGTGTTGCTTCACTTTGGGATTTGCCATGGTTTCCTGGTGTAGCAGGAAACAAACTTTTGTGGCTTTGAGCACTATAGAAGAAGAGTACATTGCATTTAGTGTGGAAGTCCGCAAAGTAGCGTGGCTTTGCAAGCTCCTTGTAGATTTATTTGGACATGAGCTGGATTCCACCATTATTCATTATGATAACCAGAGTTGTGTGAAGCTATCAGAGAATCCGATGTTTCATGACAAATCGAAACACATTGAGATCAAGTACCATTACATCCGAGACATGGTGTAGAGGAAGGCAGTATTGGTGCAGTACCTTCCTATAGATGAACATGTTGCTGATGTTCTTACCAAAACTGACGCAGAGCGCCACCTGGGACGTCCGCTTCCACCAGGACCTTCTTTTCCCTAGGCCCGAAGAGCTAAATTGCTTCTTCAAATCCCTTATCGGGACCTTTTGTCACCCACAGGATGCTCTTATTGATCTCCCTGCGGTCTTATCGGGAAATCGACCTTCACAAGGTCATGAGTCACGCACCCGCCAAACCCCGACTCTCCGATCTCCGATGGCACCTCGCGTGTCTTAGCTCCCTCCGCTAATATTTCTTACATGCGACCTGTTGGCCCACCTGATCATGTCCTTTTCCCTTTATCAGAAATTCAGAAATTCAAAATTCGGATTTTTGATCCCCGATTCCCGACGCCACCTGTCTTCTACTCACGACAAGGCTTGGCCTTCCGACACCTGTCCTCCACTTGACACGGTGACCACGTGGTTATCGTGTTTCGGGATATCGCTACTTCTCCAGTCGTGAGTCTCTCATCACCGAGAACTCTAAAATGCCGAATCCCGACTCCCCGGGATCTCACGTCGCGTGTCCCTGTTGAAATCAACGTTTGAGACCCTTTCGGGAATTCGCCAATCGCGATTTCAGTGTGCATAAGACTTTCGTCTCCGTAAACCCCGATTCTCTGATGAACTGAGTCCCGATGGCTCCTGGGCTCCTTCCCTGCACACTAAGGCTTAACCTGAGCGCAACTTTCCCAGATCTGATGGCTGTCGGAATTTCATGGCTTTCGTCTGCGAATCCTGACCGTCGATTTCTCCTTCTTGAGGATTTCCTGGGATGGCTAAAAGTTCCTTCTAAAGACTTTCCCTCCAAGGCTTCTCTTGCCACTCTGCGTGACCCTTCCTTGATCAAACCTCCTACACAAACTTCTGTGTTCTCCTTCAACAATGTCACGAGGGTGCTAAACCTCCTGAGCGTTTCCACCCTGATTACTTCAGATGGATTTGTGCACGCGCTCTTCGCAGCAATCATTCAACGACTCTCCAAGTGTTGAATCCTCCTGACTCCGCGCACTTCCTGCAACAACAGTCTTCAAATTCCTTTGCTCAGATTAACAACTGAGACTCCTTCTTTATGCCTGCGCACTCACCTTGCACGGATTCAATAACCCAAAACAACTTCTGGGCGAACGAGAATAAAAGTTCAACTACTGAGCCTTCATCAACACACTCTTTGCGGATGAATTCAACTGCACTCTTTGCAGGAATCTCCGGACTCAGATAGAGAAACAATTGAAACTCATTCTGTCTCCCTCTTAGACTTCAATTGAAACATGAAATCACATGCACAACATATATAAAACAAATGCACAACAGAAACAAACATTTCTGAGCATAATACACAGAGAAAACAACACAAAACCATGCGCTTGAATCAAGGCTTTCTTCTATTAATTCAGCTGCATATACATGGGTGTTCTCCATACAATATTCTCTGCTCTCTCCTCTGAATGCTTGCTAATGCTATAATGATACAATGAGGGTGTCTATATCCGTTTTCCCTCTCAGACTCTAAAACTGTCTAATCTGGAAATAAATCCTACCTACCTGCATTAACTAGATTAAATACCTCCTTATCTACTTCAGACAAGAGCGTATGGCTCGAGGTCTGATACAATATACAAAAGGCGCTCCTTCATAAAGGATTCATTAAAGGTTTGGTGCTTTAATTTCAAAAAGTTTTCAAAGAAATATGTCATGTGTTTAAAAACACATGCGTTGGCTCCACGCTCGTTTTGGGTATTTGCGATGCTCCTGCATCAAAAACCCTTACCGGGATGAAGTTCAAGTACTTTCGTGACAAGCTTGGCGTGGTAGAGAATGCCTCCCTCGCTGAGAGGGAGTGTTGATGTTTGTAGCTTCCTAAGACATTCTCTAGATTGTACTCCTCTATGACTGAGTTGAGTTGATCTGTGAGGACACTTATTCGAGAAGGGATAAGTGGGTTTGGGCTTATATCCCAACGTTCCTTGTGGAGAACACATGATGATGCATCCCTTGTGGAAAGCACAGGAGGACATGTCCCTTGTGGAGAGCACATGAAGACATGCCAAGGGAGTTGACCTTGCCATCACACACTATGGGGAGTTGACCCTAGTGTTTCTAGAGGGAGTAGCCTTTAGAAGTCCACATGGGAGTGCCATGTGTGACAAACATTCTCCAGATCGTACTCCTCTTTGATTGAGTTGAGTTGATATGTGAGGACACTTATCTAAGAAGGGATAAGTGGGTTTCAACTTATAGCCCAACGTCCCTTGTGTAGAGCACATAAGGACACGTCCCTTGTGGAGAGCACATGAGGACATGTCAAGGGAGTTGACCTTGACGTCACACACTATGGGGAGTTGACCCTAGTGTTTATAGAGGGAGTAGCCTCTAGAAGTACACATGGGAGTGCCATGTGTGATGAACCTTTTGCTACTATGGTGGTTGTGTACCATTGGTGGAGACTATGTGTCTCTGGACAATAGTTGTGTACTACTATGGAAAGATACCTCCCTGGCTAAGAGAGAGTGTTGATGTTTCAACATTGGGCATACCTTCTCCTAGATTGGGTTACAGACCAAGGGAGATAGGATACATTTATTACAAAGGTGTACTTGTGGTAAATGGGCCCAGACGTAGTCCTTCCTTGATCATGACAAGGAATAATATGGACTCAAGGTGCTTTCCACGTGTTAGTTAGCATCAGGATGACATTCACTCACAGGGATGTACATGTGGTGAATGAACCTGGTGTAGTCTTTGTCCTTGTCATGGTGATTTGACAAGGAATGATAAAGATTCTGGATGATAGATGATATCACATGCAGACCTAGAGTGAGCCTGATCTCAGAGAGAGTCAATTGGCTCAGAGGGAGAGTCGCATAAGCAGTTTCTCCTCGGTTCAGGTGGGAGAGAGACATTTCCCAAGACTGACAAACACGTGTCATGAGTCTAGGGTGAAGTTTGTATACTTCACATACAAGCTTTGGCATGCTGAAGAATGTCTCCCTCGTTAAGAGGGAGTGTTGATGTTTAGACAACATCGGGAAGACAGTCTTCTAGATTAATAATTAATATATATAATAAGTAATAATAATAACAAATAGTTATTTATTATCCAAGGGGCACATCCTTTCATGGATGGTCACCATATGTTCTATATATATGGAACACTCATCATTGTAATAAAATATATCGATCTCACATATCATCTCGTATAGAAAAATCAACAAGCTATACATATTTTGTGTCTAGTGTTTACTTTAGTTACATAGAAAACATTGCTAGAAGAAATACAACCAACTATAAACAAATAATTCTAGTGCGGGTGTAGCAGATGCTGGCAAAGAGCTAGATTTATATTCCATTCTAGTGGTAATATTTGTGGAAGTGTTGTTAGTTTATAGGCAAATTCAATTGTGTGAATTACAATTCTTTGATATTAAAAAAATAGAAGCATCATTGAGTTCCAATTGTATGTGACTCTTGTAGGCGAGAAGAATATTTTCGACTGAGACTGTAAAGAATCCTTACAGGAAGAACTATTGAAGCTCAACCAATGTTTGACTAATGCCATCCTAGTATTGCTCATAAGAACTTTCTAGCAGTTTTGGGAAAAGTTGTTGCAACAACGAATTGTGCAATATGCAAGTGATCTTTATGTCGTCTTTTTCAAGTATGAATTCCAAGCTATGATCATAGAAGTATGGTTTGTTTGCATGATAGTGAGCACCACGAGCTAGTTGATTTGATAGCAAAAATGATCCTAGTAGGAGGTGCTTGCAAGCTGCAGAAAGGTTGAAATGGTGGCATAAAAATCTTGTTTACTTTTAAAATCCCATCAATTTGTGTATGCACACAAATTGTATTAGTAATGCATGTGAGGAAAGTTCTAGAATCCAATGGTAGAAAGTAATTTGCAATAGACAAGAGGATCAATGTTGGAGGGAAGGAGTTTCACCTGAACAATGTTGGCAATGAAGGACTATAATTTATTTTTTGTTACATTATCATTTAGTGGGTGAATAAAAGTTTGTTGTTTGATCCACAAGGTTTTTTTCCGCTTAGAGCCATTTCACACAATGTTCTTTAACAAGAACATCAAAGTCTCTTCCCTTGTTGCAAAATTAACTTCCATTAGAGTACTAATGTATCTCGTTGCAAGATTTGATCTTGAGATAAAGCAAATGAATGTGAAGACAACGTTCCTAGATGGGGACCTAGAAGATGGAATCTACATGAAACAACATGAAGGATTTGCAGTTAAGGGAAAGAAAAATATGGTGTTAAAATTGAAATGATCCCTTTATGGTCTAAAGAAATCACCAAGGATGTGGTACCAGAAGTTTGACGTCCACATCCTTAGTTTGGGATTGTGAGAAGTAAGGTTTATCAATGTGTATATTCCAAGGAAGAAGGTGGGTGTTTCATATATGTAGCTTTATATGTCGACGACATGTCGCTGGTCCAAAACAACATGGATGCAATAAATGAGGTGAAAAAGCACTTGTACATCAAGTTTGACATGAAGGATCTCGGTGCAACGAACTTCATTCTGGGAATGGAGATCAAGAAAGATTGAGCAATAAGAAAGCTCTGGTTGAATAAGAGGAAGTACATTGAAACAAATTTTAAAGCATTTCAATATGCAGGATTGCAAACCATTCAAGGTTCCATTTCCTATGGGAGCAAAGCTAACTACTGAATAGTCTCCAAAGATAGAGGAAGAAATAGAGGACATGACACATGTTCCATGTGCAAGTGTTGTTGGTAGTTTGATGTATGAGATGGTCTGCACTCGACTGGACATTGCTCATGCAGTGGGAGTATTGAGCATATACATGCCAACACCTAAGAAAGAGAACTAGATCGTTGTCAAGAGAGTGTTCAAGTATTTGTGTGGCATAAAAGATTATTCTATATGTGTTGGAATACTGAGAGAGGGGGGGGGGGTGAATCAATATAACCCCTTTTTCACAATTAACAATTACTTTTTATATTTTATTGATTACCACAATAAATCAACCATGAATTGTATGCAAAATCAATTATATAAATATATTCAACATGAATTACAAGTTTGTATAAAGAATAATGAAGGACACCAATCCTTTTTAGAGCACCAACTCTATGAGACACCAATCCCCTTCTTTAGGGCACCAACCCTAGAAAGCACCAACTCCCTCGTCTTTAGGGCACCAACTCCCTTATCTTTTACAATTTTCTTAGTAAGGATATGAATCCTTCCATACTTCTCCCTTCCACCCTCACTGCATAAGTATCTTCAGTTTTCCTTCTTGGAATCTGCTTCTGCTTTTTATCTACTGATCTGGACTACAGAGACACTTTCTTCTCATCACTCTTTCTCGTTTATATACTCTTTCAACTGGTGTGAGCTATGAAACAATGTGTCCCTTTGTTTGGACCATCACACTTATTCATTAACAATAATCTCGTTTGTTTTTCTTTATTCAAATATTATCAAGAAGCCTTTTCAATTTAATGAAAATTCTTTTCATTAATCGATCACAGGATCAATTTCATTTAACTTAATTTCATGTCTATGCAAATATTGCATAAATCAATTATGTAGAGGCGCTTCCTTGAAACCATTTACATGTGACCATCTGCGCAAAACCATGGGCTTATTGTCTAAGCGATGTTCCCAATGCCTTATGGCTTATGTGTTCATAACCCATGACTGGGGGCTAGACCTAGTTCACTGGATTTCGACGTTCGATGATTTTTCTTTGACAATCATCTAATCTTCCGAAGTTTTCAATTTCCCGAAATGGTTACCTCTCACACAGGTTGATCCAATGGATGGCATGATTCCCAGAACCAAATCAACGGTCTGGATCCAATCCTTACTCATTCTTTTACTGCTTAATCCAGCGGTTATGAATTAATCTATGGTTGAGATGAATGGCTCTCATTTACTTCAGAACTTCAACTTTTGCGACTTCTAGTATTTGCAATCATTAAACCTCCCGAAGTATATTTCCCTGAAACAAATCGAATGGTCATTATTCATTCTTTCGTTAGTTGGACGATCTTGGCTTTTCTAGAGGTTTCGAACAAATTGATGACCATGAATTAATCTACAGGTGAGTGAACGGTTCTTGTTTACTTCAAGAATTCATAACTTCGTCCTTCTTTATGACTTATTGTGTCCTTCCACTCAACTTGATCCAACGATTGAGAATGCTCTCGAAGTAGATCAATGATCAAGGATGATTGAGGGGTCCCAACTAGCACGACGTTTAAAACTATCGCCGAGTTCTGCAATGGAAACTGCTCGTTGGTAGTGGAACTAATGACAACCATAGATCTATTGGCGGGTGACCATAGAAAGTTGGTGTGGATTGTGGAACCGTAACTTACGCCTGGTTTATCCCATCGCCCAAACTCCACAATTTGAAGCTGTGCAATTGTTGGTGGATCAACCACAGTCGTCGATCTTTGAATCGATGAGATATGATAGTCTAGACTAATTGCGGGATTGGAAATAACTTGTAGTTTAATTCTCCCTTCACGCTCTGCAATCAATCCCTGCCCTTGATCTGGCGCTTGCGTATCCAACGATCACGACTTGATCTAATCGTTGACTAGTCCTCCGACAATCCTTCTCTTGTAATATGACGGTCTAGACTAATTGCGGGATTGGAATTAACACGTTGTTTAATTCTCCCTTCGTGCTCCACAATCAATCCCTGCCCTTGATCTGACGCTTGTGTATCCAATGGTCATGACTTGATCTGATTGTTGACTAGTCCTCCAATGGTCCTTCTCTTGTAATCTGATGGTCCTGGCTTATCCCAAAATCTACATCAGTGGAAAAGATCCTTCCTCGATTATTTTGTAGTTTAACTATGGGGATTTCAATCCTGATCACGTTTCTACAATGCTCTTTCCCTTCTGAGCTTCATGTGCACCATCTTTTCTCAGCTTCTGATCTATTTTTCTGCATTTATTTATGCATTGATCTTCAGTTGCTAACCCTCCTGAGCTCTAGGTAGATTCTTCTGAACTTTGTTCATACCAACTCATCATTATAACATAATGACATCGACTGTTGATATCAATGACAATACATCAATGACACTATGTACAACAATATGGTACCAAGGGAAGCCTTAAGCTAACAATGAAGTAAATGTGCATGGCTTTGTCGATGTCGATTGGGCTAGAGATCTGGATCGATGAAGGTCGACAAGTGGATATGCGTTCGAGATGTTCAGTGGAACAATCAATTGGATGAGTAAGCGACTGACGATCGTATCCTTGTCAACAACAGAAGATGAATACATGGTATCTACACATGGAAGCAAAGAAGTAGTATGGTTGCATCGATTATGTTCAAGGATTGGGTTTGAGCATATAGCTATGAAGATAAATTGCGACATTCAAAGCACAATATTTCTAGCAAAGAACAGAGTGTACCATTCTAAGACGAAGCATATCATTGTATAATACCATTTCATGAGAGATATGGTTGAAACCAACAAAGTGTTGCTAGAGAAAGTAGGCACGTTGGGAAACATAACAGACTCAATGACTAAGTCTTGGAGTGTTGTGAAGTTCTCTTGTTGTAGAGAGACAATGGGCACTATTGCCTTGGGTCAGTGAACAAAGGTTCAGGTTCTCCCATATCACTAAAGAAGACAACAAGTGGGAAAATAATAGGTTGTTATATTCTTTGCAGTGAAAGAACAATCATCCCATTGTCTAGTCGAGGTGGATCGATTGAGTGAAGAATTGTCTGACGACTCAAGTCGAGGTCGAAGTGATCGATCAGGAAGTCATAAGTCAAAGTGATCGACATACAAGTCGAAGTTGAACTAGTGGTCGATAGAAGGTCGACAGGAGGTCGAGTGGAAATTGACTGAAGACCAACTGGAGGTTGACTAGTAAACTGACTGAAGTCAAATGTAAAAGAATCTCGAGATTCGCAAGATTACAACCAATCATATGGGTGGATATATAACTGTTTTTGGGTGCCATGATTTAGGGTTTTGCATGTTGTAAAGCCTATAAATAAGGCATGTTGTAATTGTATAGATTATTAAACCCTTTAAGAGGATGTTATTGGTCAGGTAGATGTAAGCCTAATTCGTTGTATGGTTGTTTTTGTGTAAATAAAGAGAGTATGATGATGAATGTGTCTTAGGTGTAGACCAAGGTTAGTCATGTAACTCTTTATTCAATGAATGAACAAGACAACAAGGAGCAAGACGCTCAAGGAATGTTGGTTTTCCATGGGAAAATCTCTTTGTACTATGTGTTTGTCATTGATTTTTCTTGCTTGAATCCGTCTCCTATTTCCTAGTTGGTTTAGTGTGAGTCTTTATTTCTCATCAAAAACTACATTTTGAACCAAATGGGGTACCTTTAGATGCAAACAAATTCCTTTTGGTTTAATTAATGTTAGGGCTACTTTTTAGAGACCAATGGATGATGCTTTTAGAGGTTTAATCGATAGGTGTGTGGTAGTCTATCTAGATGATGAGATGATTTATTCGATAAATAGAGTTGATCATATTTCACATCTTACTTAGATCTTTGAAAGATGCATAAAATATGGAATTTCTATAAATCTAAAAAAACCATTTTTGGGGTGACTGAAGGCAAACTGTTTGGTCATATCATATCAAAAGAAGGCATAACAATCAATCCTAAACGTGTAAAAGTTATATCTCAATTTCATTTTCCCCATAACAAGAAATCAATGCAATCTTTCTTCAGAAATATTAACTTTGTTAGGAAATTCATTCACGATTTCATCGATACTATAAAGCCATTGCAAAAAATGATTAAAAAAGATTTAGAATTCAAATGGAACAAAGAAGAGAAGGAGGCATTTGGCAAAATTAAATCTATTATTGCTTCTATGTTACGCAATCATGATTTTAATCATGAGTTCTTTTTATGTACTTTCTCCTTTGATCAATATCTTGTTGTTGTCTTGACACAAGAGAATTATGAGAATGATGAAGCTCTCGTCTCTTTCACGATTACTAATCGCTAGGGAGCAGAGTTGAACTACCTTACTATAGATAAGCAATATTGTGTTGTATACAAAGTTGTTATACATTTTGTCATATACCCTCAAAAATCACCCTAGGGTCATTGTACCCCACCATGCTATGCAATTGTTGTATACCCAACAAGATTTAGGTGAGCATAGAGGGAACTCAATGACTATTATACAAGATTTGATCTTGAAATAAAACCTACCTATATTGTGCGGGGCCAAGGGTTGTGTAAGTTGGTTGCAGAATGCCAAGATGTTGTACTCAAAGAAGAAGAAGGATATGAAAATGAGTTATTTGTTTGTTCTAATGATATAACTTTTATCCCACCACCTCATGGCTCTTGGTATTCTGATATGATTTATCTCTTACATCATGGAATATGTCCTAATCACGCAACTTTGGGAGAAAGAAGGTTGTTAAGGTTAAAATCTGCTAAATATAGATTGATCAACACTGTTTTATTTCAAAAAAATTACGATGGAGTGTTGTTGCGATGTTTAGAAAGAGAAGATGTTGAGAAGGTTTTGAAAGACCTTCGTGATGGGCATAATGGAGGACATTTTGCTAAGGAAACTACAACTCACAAAGTTTTGAGGGATAGATATTATTGGCCTACTCTCTTCTTATATGCACACGCTTATGTTAGAAAATGATGAGTTTGTCAAGTGAGCATAGGAATACAAAAGCCATCTTAAATACCTTTGTGACTAGTTACAATTAGCAGACCATTTGAGCAATGGGGCATACACACAATCGAAGAGACAAATCCTCATTTATAAAAAAAACATAGATACATTTTAACAACAATTGATCATTTTTCCCGCTGATCTGATGCAATTCCTTTAACCTAGGTTTAAGAAAAAATAGTCATCCATTTTTTAGAACAACAATTGATTACGAGGTTTGGGGTACCTTATGTGAATGTTTTTGACGATGTTACTTATTTATATTCAACCTTGTTGTCTGAGTTTGCATTAGATTGGGGTATCGTCTTGAGATATTCATCTGACTACTATCCTATGAGAAATGGGATAGTTAAATCAACTAACAAGAATTTAATGTGGATTGCAAAGAAGACGATGTCAGAGAATCACAAGAGCTGGCATAATGCGTTATCTAATGCCCCCTGGGAAGATATAGTTACTCCAAATGAAGTATTGGGCACTTCCCCATATTATTTGGTGTATGGATAGGAAGAAATATTACCAACAAACATATATATGCCATCCCTTCAATTATCACAGACATCAAAGGATCAACCTAATTATGTGCTCCAAAAAAGAATAGACACGTTGTTGATGTTGGAAGAACAAAGAGAAAGGGCCAAACAAAAGTTTGTGACACATCGATGATTATTGAAACGTTGGTTTGATAAACATAAAGCTAGAAATAAAGATTTTGGCGTAGGTGATTTGGTCTTGAAATGGGATAAAGCTAATGAACCAAAAGGTAAACATTCAAAGTTCCAAAACTTGTGGCTTGGTCCTCACCAAATTGTTGAGAAAATAAGGGATGGGACATATCATTTACAAAGCTTGGGGGAGAATTGGATTCTCTCCCTGTTAATGGTCAAACTCTTAAGCATTTTTTCACATAGTTGTTCTCATGAGTAGTTTGGTATTCTAGTTTTATTGTTTTTATTTTTGCATTGGTTCCATTTTTTATTTAGATATTTGATTTTCATGATCTTATTATCGTCTTTTAATTCTTGCTTTCCATGGCTTGTTTATTGTTGCATGATTTGCATGTTTGATTTTGGTTTGTTTTCCATAAAGAATTTTGGGGGATGTTGAGTTTTTAGCCTTTGGTCTACGAAACATGACATTCTACTTCTCAACTAAACACCTTAATTGTTTCAAATATCAAAAGTAAAGTGAGTTGACAATGAGCATGATTAGGAGTCATAAAGTATTATTGCTTCTTTTATGTGTGATTTTGAGAAAATATAATGCTTTGCCAATTGTGGTAATGATTATTATCAAATGTGAAAAGATTGAAAAAGTCATATACTCTAGAAATCACGATCTAGATGATGAAGGGAAACTGATGAATGGCTTGCTTCTTCTAGAATGGGTAAGCTTTAAATCCTAGGAGCCCGATTCATCTCTTCATTAATAGGTATCACCCTCATAAATTCAATGATTATTCACATGTTCCTCTTTGAATAAATTATTATTTTAAAAGAAAGAGAGATCAGGAGAAAGAACTTTGTAGAGCATGTTTATTAATGAGGAAATGTAGACATATCCACTGAGCATATGGATGCTTGCTGATGATGGCGCAAGGTTTGTGATTTTGGGGTGACTCCGTCGAGGCAATGGACAATCGTTGGTAGTGGAGCATCTCCATAAGGATGATAGGGACTACTGAAACATTACCATAGAAACAATACCCTGATATTAGAAGTTGGATTCAACTTGGTTTCTTACTCAAAATGGAGATCAATGATCAAAAGGAATTATTTGTTATGGCTGGTCAACATCAGATCCCTATGACAAGGTGGAAAATGATT
>ML825564.1:67822-102149 GCA_009831015.1 Picea engelmannii | reverse complement strand
TTGGAAAGGTATCGTCAAGGAGATTCATTTTGGGGGCTCAATCATGCCTTTGGCTATCATTGAGAACCTCGATCTCGAAAAAACTTCATTTAGGCCCTCAAAATGGCCCCGGAAGTGAAAACCTGCTAAAAATAGTAAATTGCAAAAATGGCCAGAAAATTGTTTTGAGCCATTTGGAAAAGGTGGGTGGCCCCCGATATCCACCTGGATCATCAAGATAGGTTGTTTTTTCACCAAGTATACAAGCCAAGCAAGGCAAGAACAAACCAACCATTTGGAATATAGGTTCCAAATTGGAAGATTTAGAAGGCACAATCACAAAGGACTAGTTTTGCAACATGTTGAACACATGTCCTATAGCTGGCCATAAATTGATGAGAGATGGGAGGAGGAAGCATTCACTAAAAACTCCCAAAGCTGGAATGAGGTGCTGGAAAGAATAAGTAACCCTCATATAACTATTTTCAAAATCATGTCTTTAGATGAACAAATGTCGGAGATAAATCATGGTGTAGTCGCTAACAAGGTAGTTGAAGAAGCAAAAATACAAGAAGAAATTAGGTTGAGGGAAGAAGTAGAACAATAGGCCATTGAGGAGGGAAAGGCCAGATTGCATTAGGAGTAGGAACTTTAGTGAAAAATAGAGGAAAAATTATTGAATATGAGAAGAAGATGTTGCTCGGGAAGAAATATAAAACAAAAAAAGAATTGTTGAAGTTAAGCGAAGAAAGAGAGAGTCGAAAGAGAAACATGAGAAATAAATAGAAGAAAAAAGAACAAGAGAAGAAGATCAAAATCGAGTTACTGAGGAAAAAAGGCATCAACGAGAAAAAGAGGATAAAAGGATCCAAGAAGAGTTATTCCATAAATAAACGCCCGACAAGAAAGCCTTAGACCAACAATAAGGATCCAACTTGCAGGAACTCTTGCAAATATTATTGATCTAACTAAAGAAGAGGAAGAAGTTGTACTCAAATCAAGAACCTAGGTAGAAGAGGAGGGTACTAATAAGGCAAAAGATGAGGCAGTAGGTCAAGATGAAGAACCAGAGAAGATATGAGCAGTTGATGAAGGTGAGAAACCATCAAAGACATGGGTAGTTGATCAAGGCAAAAATGATCATGAGACATAGGTAGTTGACCAAGGAAAAGATAAATAACTAGAAGAGACACAAGAAGTATATCAAGGTAAAGGGTTTGTAGGATCTTAGGTAACTGATAAATACAAGTAACTTGAGATGGAGTACTTTCACACTATAGGAAATTTGGAAAAAAATCCATCCTTGGGTGATTAGCCTATCTCCGAGCTTGTAGATGAAGTTGTAGACTTATCCATTGCCTATGATTGACGTCGACATGCCATTGTGAAGAGAATGTAGAGGAGGCAAAAAATTAACATCGACAGTTCTATAATATGCATTATTGATGAACTCATGTTGGATACAAAAAGGGGAAACATGAGTGAATTGTTATCTGTTGGAGTAGCTATATCTTAGGCTACTATTGACAAAGCTAGGGCGAATGAAAATGAATTTGAGGGCATGAAAAAGGAACTTGATTTCCTTAGAAATCAAGTGAATTATTACAAAGAATCTCAAGATGTTATTATCCCCTTTGTGGAAGAATTTTTAGACATAGATAAGGAGCTTGAGCAAGCAAAAATATTTTTTTTGGTTGAGATCACAGAGCTCCAATGATGCAGACCCCCTACCTCAGCAGGGTCTACTGACCTCCCGATCTCTGGATCGTTCTTCTTTTGAGCCGAATTAGCTCTTTCGGGCTCTTGCTATAACCCTTCGAACAAATCCATAGGTCCCCCTTTTCTCCTCTGGCACATGCCTTCAACAAACTTTGTGCGTGCGCCCTTTCCCCTTGGCGCTCTTCTCTTTGTTCTGACCCGACATACCTTTCGGGGTTTCCGGGGTTTCGAGACTCTTATGAATGAATTCTCCTCGGTTCCTTGTCCTCTTGGACCTCCGGTCTCCAAAACGCCGAAAAGGCACAACGCTTCAACTGGCTCCTCCCTTGGCCTTTCGGGTATTTGTGTTTCACGGTTTCACGAGTCGAGACCCCCAAGCTCTAGACTCCCGACCTCTCGAGTACCCAGTACCCAGAATGCCGAAATGATGACCCACGATAATGTGCCATCGACTTTTCATGATTCATGGAATCGTGATGTAAGGGCCCTTCCTTTCCCCTTTCGAACCTCCAGTGGCCGAAATGTCGAGATTCCCGGTGCCTGTTCTTTCAGAATTTCACGTTTTGCGAAATCAGGATGCGCGAGTTGTCCTTGCTTCTTAGAACCTCCGGTCGTCGAAAAGCTGAAATGGCCCGACGCTCTCTCCTTCGGGATTTCGCGTTTCGCGAAATTTGGATACAAAGGGTATCCCTACTCCTTGGAGCCTCCGGTCACCGAAAATCCGAAATGCCGAAATGCCAAAACACCAAAATGCTGTGGCGTTCAATCAATGGCTCACAAAAATCCCTGTGATCGACGACTCACGTCGAATCACGATTTCACTATTTCACGATTCGAGGTTCTGAAGGACAAGAGCCTCTGTCCTTCCACCTCTTGATACCCGAAGTCCCGAAATGAATATTGAGAAACTCTCGCTGCTAACCTCCTCGTAGCTCTACCTGATCCGACGACCTGTGGGGTTTCGGTGTTCCTCTTCGAGGATTCTCCACCGTTCGTTCGGATCTTCGAATTCTCCTCTTGGATTTATACAGGATTAAAGTCTGCGCTCCTTCCTTCAATCAGACGGTCTGCGGGGATTTCCACCTCGATCCAACGCTCGATGACGTTCTTCCTCCCTAGATTTTACTCGATTTTGACTTAGGGGATTTCTAAGTCTGCGAAGACTCGGTCTTTGCTCCTTCTAGGGAATAGGTTCCTGGATCCCGATAACACTTTCCGAAGTGTTATCCCTCCTGAACTTTGTCTGGTTCAGACTTCAATCTCCAACGCACTCCTTGTGTTTGAGGGATTTCGATAGCTCAGATTCACGATGTTTTCTCTCTGGCTCAATGCACACCTTGCAGAGCTCTCAGTGAAGAGAAAAAAAATTGAAACTGCCAAAATCTCGCAATTCCGTTCACTTGTTTATAAAACAGAAAAAAAAAATAGGAAAATACACACAGTCCAAGCACAACACATTTGGATCAATTTTCCATTCTGTTCTATTCATAAGCGCCCACTGGCTACATAATACATACAAACTACAGTAGCTCCAAAAACTGAGATTTTATGCTCACTCGCAGTTCTCTCACAGATCAATTTCTCTCCTTCCTCTCTTCTGCCGCTAACTGGGCTTACAAACTTTTACATAACTCAAAATGTTCCCAGGGTTTTTTCTGCTACTTGCCTACTCTAAACCTTATCCTACGCTATCTGAGTCTAGTCGTATTCCAGAGCTGAAGTGGAAACTTATGCTCTGCTTACAATTTCAAAAACTTGCTTCAAAGGGAAAACCCGACATCGGTTCAAGCGTGCCTCCGAAGGTGAGTTTCGGCGCTGTGTGGAGGCGGATCCCGAAATCGTTTGTGACTGCTCACATTGAAGTTCTGAAGGAACTATCATATGTTGGGTGGTCCCACCTCTACGCACTTGCCAACGATGCTCTTGCATCATAGTCCCATTGAAAAAAAATCATGGACTTCTGTCCATGAGCTCCTCTACTGATTTTCCCTGCTTCTAGATAGCAACTTCGTTTTCCCAATTGGCATCTTCTATTGGGTGTCCCTTCCATTTGACTAGATACTCAAAATAAGTCTTTCTCCTGGTCTTTTTACCAATCCTCTGATCCATAATCTTCTCCATCTGTAGCTTCCCTGCCATAGGCATCTGCTTCTCCCACTGAATCTTTCCTTGATCTTCTGATCCTTCTGTGTCGTCTTTCCTGTAAGGATACAAGTCTAAGACATTGAATATGGGTGAAATGCCCACACCATTTGGCAGTGTGATCTCATAGGCGTTTGCATCAAACTTCCTCAAGATCTTACAAGGTCTTATCTTTTTCATCTTCAACTTGTTATATGTTCCCCTAGGGAACCTTTCCTTCTTGAGATGTGCTAAAACCTAATCTCCCACTTCAAATTGAAGTTCCCTGCGATGCTGATCAACTCTGTGTTTGTATTTCTGATTAGAACTCTATAATTGTTCTTTGATCTGACTATGGAGTCTCTGCATTTCAGCATCAAAATCCTCTGCTCCAACGCTTTTGATCTCTCCCTGTCCCAAGTCCCTTAACTCAGACACTCCCTTGGGTCGCATTCCATAGAGTATTTGGAACGGGCTCCTTCCAGTGCTTTTGTTTGGTGAGTCATTGTATGCAAATTCTGCTTGTGGTAGAATGTGATCCCATTGGTTATGGTGTTCAATAACTAGGATTCTCAATAAGTTTCCCAAACTTCTATTTACCACCTCAGTCTGCCCATCTGTCTGAGGGTGATAAGATGAGCTGAAGGAAAATTCTATCCCCATCTTCTTCCACAATGTCCTCCAAAAGTGACCAACAAATTTTGTGTCTCTGTTTGAGACAATGCTCTTGGGTAGGCCGTGAAGTGTCACAACTTCTCTGAAAACCAGATTTGCAACATGTGTTGCATCACTGGTCTTCTAGCATGGGATGAAATGTGCCATCTTTGAAAATCTATCCACCACCACAAATATGGAGTCAAATCCTCTTTGTGTTCTTGGAAATCCCAACACAAAATCCATGCTTATTGCATCCCAAGGCCTCTTTGGTATTGGCAATGGTTGATACAATCCAGTGTTACGTCTTTTCCCCTTTGCATGTTGGAAGATTCTACATCTGTTCTCATACCTGGCCAATAGTACAAGCTGCTCAACCGTGCAAACATTTTATCATGGTCGAAGTGTCCAGCCAATCTTCCACTATGCTTCTCCTTCAAAAGATTGTCCCTCATTGAGAATCTTAGTATGCACAATTGATTTCCTCTGAACAACAATCCTTCCTGAACCATATACTTTGTCCAATGACTTCTATCTCTCAGTACAGAACTTGTACATGCTTCGTAGGCCTCTTTGAAATCTGTATCATCACAATACATATCCTTAAGGTGTTCAAACCCCAAGGTCTTCACCTGGAATTCTTGCAGAATTAAACATCTCCTGCTTAACGCATCAACAACCTTGTTAGTATTCCCAACAATATATTTTATGACAAAAGTAAAATTTTGTATAAATTCAACCCATTTTGCATGTCTCTGATTTAGTTTTTCTTGTCGGGTTATGAATTGTAAAGCTTGGTTATCACTGTACAAGACAAACTCTCACGGGACAAGATAATGCCTCCATTTCTTCAATGCTTGAATTATGGCATAGAAATCCTTGTCATATGTGGAGTATTTCCTCTTAGTCTCATTCAACTTCTCGCTGAAATAGGCAACAGGTCGATTGTCCTGACTCAGAACTGCTCCTATTGCAACTCCACTTGCGTCACATCTTATCTAGAATGTCTTTTCGAAATTCGGCAAGACCAGAATTGGTCGTTCTGTTATCTTCTTCTTCAGTATATTGAAGCTCTTTTTAGCCTCCTCTGTCCATTTAAAATACTTGTGCCACTTCTTCACTGTATCCATCATTGGTGCACAAATTCCACTGAAGTCTCTAATGAACTTTCTGTAGACACTTGATAAACCATGAAATCTCTTTACCTCGAACATGCTCCTTGGTGACGACCATTCTCTGATCGCTTTCACCTTCTTTGGATCCATCTTCAGTTCATTCGAAGAGATCATGAAACCCAAATAAATGAGTTTTGTCTTCATAAAAGAGTGTTTCTTCAAATTGATCAGCAACCTCTCCTGCTGTAGCCTCCTCATTACTAGCGTTAGGTGTCTCAAATGCTCCTCTTTAGTCTTGCTAAGGATCAATATATCGTCCAAATATACAACCACAAACTTGCCAATGAAATCTTTTAGGATTTCATTCATTAGCCTCATAAGAGTGCTCAGGGAATTCGTTAAGCCAAATGGAATAACTAGCCACTCATACAGGCCTTCATTCGTCTTAAAGGTTGTTTTCCATTCATCACCTTCTCTCATTCTGATCTGGTGATATCCACTTTTCAGATCTATCTTAGTAAAGAAATTTGCTCCACTTAAGCAATCCATTAAGTCATCCATTCTCGGTAAAGGAAATCTGTACCTGATGGTGATCTTGTTGATGGATCTGGAGTTTGTGCACATTCTCCATCCTCCATCTTTCTTTGGTCTTAACACAGTTGGTACTCCGCATGGGCTCAAACTTTCTCTGACTAAGCCCTTATCCAACAACTCTTGGACTTGGTTCTTCACCTCCTCATTTTCTCGAGGTGTTAATCTATATGCTGCCTTGTTTGGTAGGCTTTCTCCTGGTATCAAGTTGATATGATGAATGATACTCCTGATGGGTGGCAATGAGTTTGGCAGCTCATCCACCACTATATCAACAAAATTATCCAACAACTCCTGAACTTCTTCAGGTAGATCATTCACTGATGTACTTGTAAGGATGACTCTGGGCTTCCTCACCATAGCGAATTGCATCTACTCTTCTTCCTTGACTTCTTTCAGGAGTTCCTTCCCACTCATGGGAAGTATGCTTGTGTTGGTTTCCTCTTTCTCTCTCTTCTCCTCCATTGGAAGCAACATATGCGTCCTACCATTCTTCTCCAATGTATATGTATTCTTTCGTCCATCGTGAATGACATTTCTGTCAAACTGCCATGGTCTTCCCAATAGAATGTGACATACGTCCATGGGAATTACATCACATAGGATTTCATCTTTATATCCTCCTATTTTAATCTCAACTAGGCATTGTCTAGCGATCGTTACCTGGTGTCCTTTTTGCATCCATGAGACTTTGTATGGCCTTGGATGTGCAGTTGTCTTCAGCTCCAATTTCTCCACCATATCTGTGGATACTAGATTGTTAGTGCTTCTACTGTCAATGATCACCTTGCATACTTTATCCTTAGTCTTGCAAGTTGTCCTGAAGAGACTGTTTCTCTGCACTGGGTTCTCAATTTCTGCCTTTGGTTTTAAGAGAAATTTTCTCAACATCAGGGATGCTCCATCCTCTGCTCCTTCTGCCTTAACATCTCTTCATTGTGCTTCTGAAATGTGGGCTTATCGTCCTTCTTTCTTCTTCTTGGGACATTCCCAAGACATGTGCCCTATCTTTTCACAGTTATAGCACCTTACCCCTCCTCTGCCTCTTCCTCTAGAAGAGTTTCTTCCACCATTCTGTCTTCCTCGTGAACTTCCTCCTCATTCCGAGTGATTGTGTGGTTTCTCAGCCTCGTCCTTAGACTGATGTGCTATGTCCTGGTTAAATCCCTTGCTTTTGCTTGGGACCGAGCTTTTGCCTCTTCCTCGCTGGTTCTATTTTCTAGCCAGCTTTTCCTCTGCCTTCAGTGTAAATTGATACGCATCTTCCACAGTCCTCACTGACATCATGCTCAGCTCATCCTGGACTTCATATCTCAAGCCATTTACATATATGGTGACTTTTTCTTCGTCTCTCTCCCTTTGTCCAGTTCTGATGTTAAGCCTGTAGAACTCCTCGGTGTACTCCTTGATTGTCATTCCTTTCTATCTTAGGTTCTGTAGTTTCCTGAACAGATTGATCTGGTAGTCTTTGGGTATGAACTTAGCCTTCAGCTTGGCTACCATCCTATCCCAACTCTTTATCCTTTGTTTGCCTTTATTTCTCCTCTCAGCCTGCAGTTCATCCCACCATAGTGTTGCATGCCCTTTTAACCTGGTGACTGCCAGCTTCACCTTCTTCTCCTCATCGACATATTCATAGTCGAAGTGTTTGTCCATGGACCTTATTCAGTCCAACAGTTCTTCAACATCTAGATTTCCCTCATACACGGGGACCTCTATCTTAGCTATGCCTCCCAATCTGGAAACTGTTCTCAACAAACGTTCTTCTACAACATCCTCTCCCGCAGCTTCTTCAACCTCAACCTCTTCACTTTCCGCATCACTGACATCCCCAACGTCAGGTGCTCTTCTCTGTGCTGCTTCCATTGCTTCCATTCCAACGCAAAACTCTCGCATCTCCCTTTCTACAACATGGTTGGCTAAAGGCGGATCTCGTCTTCTTGGCGACATTGTGTCGACTGTCTATCACACACAGAGTATAGCTCCGAGTTCTTTGTCTCCTTCTTTCCGTCCTTCACCTGAAATATACAGACGGAAAATGCACTCTGATACCACCTGATGCAGACCCCCTACCTCAGTGGGGTCTACTTACCTCTCGATCTCTGGATCGTTCTTCTTCTGAGCCGAATTAGCTCTTTTGGGCTCTTGCTATAACCCTTCAAACAAATCCACAGGCCCCCCTTTTCTCCTCTGGCACAGGCCTTCAATAAACTCTGTGCGCGCGCCCTTTCCCCTTAGCGCTCTTCTCTCTATTCTGACCTGACATACCTTTTGGGGTTTTTGGGGTTTTGGGACTCCTGTGAACGAATTCTCCCTGGTTCCTTGTCGTCTTCAACCTCTGGTCTCTGAAACACCGAAAAGGCACAATGCCTCAACTGGCTCCTCCCTTGGCCTTTTGGGTCTTCGTGTTTCGCGAGTTGGGACCCCAAAGCTCCAGACTCCTGGCCTCTCGAGTACCCGGTACCCAGAATGCCGAAATGATGACCCATGAAAATGTGCCACCGACTTTTCACGATTCGAGGAATCGCGATGTAAGGGCCCTTCCTTTCCCCTTTCGAACCTCCGGTGGCCGAAATGCCGAAATGGAAAAATGTCGAGATTCCCGACGCCTATTCTTTTAGGATTTCGCGTTTCGCAAAATCATGATGCGCGAGATGTCCTTGCTTCTTAGAACCTCTGGTCCCAGAAAAGATAAAATGGCCCGGTGCTCTCTCCTTCGGGATTTCCCGTTTCACGAAATTTGGATACAAAGGGTATCCCTGCTCCTTGGAGCCTCCGGTCGCCGAAAATATGAAATGCCAAAACGCCGAAATGTTGTGGCGTTCAATCAACGACTCACGGAAATCCCCGTGATCGATGGCTCACGTCGAATCGTGATTTCGCTATTCTGCGATTCAGGGTTTTGAAGGACAAGAGCCTCTATCCTTCCACCTCCCGGTACTCGAAGTCCCAAAATGAACGTCGAGAAACTCTCGCCGCTAACCTCCTTGCAACTCTACCTAAAGATAGACAATAGAAGCTACTACAAAAAGCTCCCAATAATACAAAATAAGCCTCCAAAGGTTGGATAAGAGATGAAGACCAATGCCAAGGTAGATCTGGGCCATATGAAGTGCCAAACCCCCATTGGAAGATGCCATGTCCTGCTGGAACCCTGAATAGCCTCAATAATTCGGCCCTCCGATGGCCTGTAGGGTTTCGGTGTTCCTCCTCAAGGATTCTCCACCGTTCATTCGGATCTTCGAATTCTCCTCTTGGATTTATATAGGATTAAAGCCTATGCTCCTTCCTTCAATTAGATGGTCTGTGGGGATTTCCACCTCGATCCAACGCTCGACGACATTCTTCCTCCTGATATTTTACTCGATTTCGACTTAGGGGATTTCTAAGTCTATGAAGACTCGGTCTTCGCTCCTTCCAGAGAATGGGTTCTTGGATCCCGATAACACTTTCCGAAGCGTTATCCCTCCTGAAATTTGTCTGGTTCAGACTTTGATCTCCCACGCACTCCTTGCGTATGAGGGATTTTGATAGCTCAGATTCACGACGTTTTCTCTCTGGCTCAATGCACACCTTGCAGAGCTCTCAGTGAAGAGAAAAACAATTGAAACTGCCAAAATCTCGCAATTTCGTTCACTTGTTTATAAAACAAAAAAAAAATAGGAAAATACACACAGTCCAAGCACAACACATTTGGATCAATTTTCCATTATGTTCTATTCATAAGCGCCCACTGCCTACATAATACAAACAAACTATAGTAACTCCAAAAACTGAGATTTTCTGCTCACTCGCAGTTCTCTCACAGATCAATTTCTCTCCTTCCTCTCTTCTGCCGCTAACTGGGCTTATAAACTTTTACATAACTCAAAATGTTCCCAGGGTTTTTTCTTCTACTTGCCTAATCTAAACCTTATCCTACGCTATATTAGTCTAGTCGTATTCCAGAGTTGAAGTGGAAACTTCTACTTTTCTTACAATTTCAAAAACTTGCTTCAAAGGAAAAGCCCGACATCGGTTCAAGCGTGCCTTCGAAGGTGAATTTCGACGTTGTGTGGAGGTGGATCCCGAAATCGTTTGTGACTGCTCACATTGAAGTTTTGAAGGAACTCTCACGTGTTGGGTGGTCCCACCTCTGCGCGCTTGCCAATGATGCTCCTCCATCATCCAAGAAACCTTGAAGTTATTCTTAGTATACATAGAAGTTATGAGATGGAATTCAAATCAAGGTAAAACACACGATCAAATTGAATTTATAGAAGAAATTCAGAAAGTTCATGGTGAAGAGAACCACAATATTATGATTTTGGCAAAGGATGAAGTGGCCAGAATAAAATGAGCAGTACAATACTATGGGCAATTGGTTGCACCATCTCAAAGCCAAGTGAATGATGAATGGGAAAATTGCTCGAAATTCTAGGAGTATATAAATAGAGTCATGGTGGAGAATGACTTGTCTAGTTTTAGTCAACCAAAAGAATTTTGGCCAATGGATGAGATATTCATAGAATTCAAGAAAATTGCATATAAATGGGAAGTAGAAGTTAGAAGCATCACTTCAGTAAGTCAAAGCCACATGCAAAAGTATTTGGTTGAAGAAGTTAATATGATTGTCAGGTTGGAGTTGCTTTTTTCAAAAGTAGAAAGATACACTTAGTGATTCAAGAAAAAAGAGAAAACTTAAATCTCCCCATGGATCAATATGTTTTCCCATACCTTTAGTTGTGCAAGGAGTTGTTCAAGAAATTGGTCCAGTACGATGCTAAACATGCAACCACCGTAACTCCCAGTCCACCGTCATCTTGATTACATGCAAGATTTTGATCTTTTTTTATTTTTGACTTTATTTTATTTTTAAGTTATAAATAATAGGATCAACCTCAAAGAAGGGGCTTTTGGCTCTGAGGAGAATTTTGGAGAATCGTTGTAGAGAACTATTTTGATGCTAATTTAGAAACTCATTTTAAGAGTCAAGGCGTTTGGTTTTACCGAGGTTTTCCTATGACTTTTATTACTTCTTGTGGATTCTTCTACTATTGTTTAAATGTTGTAGTCATCCAGAAATAATTTCAATTATTCTCAAGTTTTCTTTTTGTAATTGAGTAGATTGTTGTTATTCTCGGTAAATGCTTTATCAATTATCCTTTTGATTAAATATCTTTTGAAATAATTCTTGATATTTTATTTTCATCTCTTCTAGATTTATGTTATGCAGTAAGTAGTTCTTAAAGGAATTAATATGACAGGGATAAAAAAATGTGTTTCATATTCATTAATTGTTCTTATAGGTTATCCTAAAGGACACATTCCTTTTAATTCCATTAGATCAATTGTTACAAGGGAAAAACTCTTTATTGCCAAGGGTAAACCACAACAGACAGGTATGACTGCATAAATCAACTCAATTCCAACATGTGCTATATAAACTAATGTGCAATACGAGGAAGAAGCCTACCTCGATCCAATCGTTTGATGTCGTTCCACCGTTGAGCACTTTGACCCAAAGCTTTACACCTGCAAGAAGTTCTCAACAAACAAGCGATGCAAGTATATAGTGATGATATATAAAATGAGTTAGCCCATCAAATAGCACAATCCATTAATAAACATTAAAAACATGCCCATGGATAATAATAATATATTCGCAAGATATTGATTGGACAGGAAAGGAGTATTTCTATTAATAATTGATCAACATAAGTATCAACATTACATACTTCCGTGTCGGCACGGTTCAAAACCAAGAAACCAAGTTCCTTCCAACTGGGTCTCCACCACTTCAATCCTCCACCAAAGGCAAGCTCGTAGCAAAGAGAGAATGAGATCCTCTTGACAACAAGGGAAGAGCTTGGGGGCTGAACACTGTGTTCAGACTTAAGGNAAACCAAGAAACCAAGTTCCTTCCAACTGGGTCTCCACCACTTCAATCCTCCACCAAAGGCAAGCTCGTAGCAAAGAGAGAATGAGATCCTCTTGACAACAAGGGAAGAGCTTGGGGGCTGAACACTGTGTTCAGACTTAAGGGACAAAGGGATGCAGACTCAATATGAAGTAATTTCTCCAGAGTAACTTTGCTCTCAAAGTTGAATTCTTTCTCTTTCTTTTTCCATAGCTTGAAATTGTGCTCTTATAGCCTCCATAATGCAACTGAAGGGTCGAGTCAAAACGTTCCAGTATATGGAAGGCCAAAGATCAGAGATATTCTGTCATGACATGGAAACCCGACCTTATTTTCTATTTTCTGGAACAAATCCTGATATACGTGAGCTGTAGTGGAGAATCAAACGTATACGCATCTTGCAACGCAGTTAGGGAGCATATATGTGGAAAAATATATATTTTTGGCTCTAGATTTATCAAAAAAGGGGTTGATAAGTCTGCACAAGGAAGCGGAAAAAGGCCCTCTATACAAGATAGCAATGGTGAGGCAAATCTTGCTATAACATCAGTTTACCTTTGCAATTATTTTATAAAACTTGAAAATGTAAAAAAGAGACAAGAAGAACTATTAAATCCTATCTAACCGTTGTTGGACCAATAACTCGGAGGATTATTCCATACCAAATAGGGAGGAGTCTAATTGGTCCTCATTCTTTGGTCTAATCCCTACAATTGATAATTGGGAATCCAACCCCCTCAACAATTTGATAATTCCAAGTTTGCTATCATGTTGACAAATTTTTATGTCATGCCACATGCACCACTTGAAGCTCTCTTTTGCTTTATGAACATTATAACAACAAATACATAAACAAATGAGCATATCCTAGTTATTGGTGATTTGAACTTCGACATGTTGCAAAACAACAATGCACATAAACAACTTGTTTCATTTATGTAAAGCCATAACCTTGTCCTCTATTCAAGCAAAGCAAAAGGTACTGTCGGTTCACTAATAGACCACTTAGAATATTTGATGCTTACTAGATTGACCATCATGCTATTTGTCTTTTAATTCTTTTAAAAACCTTCTTTGACATTTGTCCATTCTAGCATCTTGAAACCTTTATTCCCTTTCATGGCTATAAGCAACTCACATGCAATTGCTCTGCAGTGGCACTATCACATTTTATCACTAGTTGCACAAATTCTCCCAATGCCACTGTTATAAAATAACAATTATTGTTTCTAGCAACAAAAGGACGTAGATATTTCCTTGTATATATTGAAAATTCATGTACTCCTACTAGTGCAATGGATACTAGTTGCATGCATACATTGTTCCCCTTAGTTTCTGTTGCTCCACACTTTCTAGATACTTGTTGACGTTTGAATCCGTTAGGACCAAAATGACAACCCCACGAGGATACAAATCCTCCCGTGTTTTTATAGAGGTGGTACTCCTCTCTGTTTTATGATACTCTTTGAATTCTAGATTTCCAAAATGATATAGGACTTTGAGAATGTCCACTGCGACATTCAAAGAAAATATAAAAGTTGCAGAAAATAAAATGTTTTATTTTAAAGAGAATTCTTGAGACATGACTATGAACCTCACACATCACATATTTGAAAAAAATAAGCAAAATTTCCTCACATCCATCATATTTAAACTAAAGATTCACGATCACATATAAAAATAAAAGAAAGTGGTCCGTACGCATAAGAGAAATTTAATAGAGTAGACACACGTGGAGCTCAAATGAAGAAAATGATAGATCAATCTCAAATATTTTATATTCAAAACTTGGAGTTATAAAACACCATCAAAACTAATCCCAAATTAGTTCTCTTGAGATTTCTGAAAAAAAATTAAAGTCTGTTACAAAGCTTTGAAATTAAAATGCATTTGTCCTGAGGACTGGGATTGGGGCTCCCAAGGACCATAAAAGTAAATATAAACAAGAAGTTAGCTGTGGAGAGAAGATGGTGGGCGTGGTAGAGTAGCAAGACTTAGAAAGAAAACATGAATAAGTTATTAGATTTCGGTTAAACCTTTTTAGTCAAAGAAGCAGAGTAATTGGATGAAAGACTGATAAAGAAAACAAGATGTGATCAACATAAACTTACTATGATGGTCTCTCTCGCTTTACTTGCTTGTTGCTGTCCTTTTATTCTCCTCGTTGACGGTTATAGGAATCGTCTCAACTGTTGTTTCTTGGCCTTCTTTAGTTAATTTATCAATTGCCTTCTTAAGCCAATCTTCAATGTAACTTTTCATTGGCGCAACATTTATTTCATGCCTAATTTTGATATTAAACAATTCACCTTCTAAATATATTAGGTCATGACAAATGCCATGGATTGCCTCCTCAATATCTTGATTTTCCATAGAATAATCAACCAGCCAATTTTTTATCTCTTCTTCACCATATTCAATTATGCCATTAAATTTCTCAACCGATAATCCTTTTAATATCTCCACTTGTTCATCAAATTGTTGCCTTGTCATTAACATTGAATTGAGAATTAACTTAGGATCTTGCACCTCATCAGTGGTTCCTGCCAAATCTATCTCTGTGAGCCTTCTGAATAATTCTTCTCTTTTCATTATGGCTTCGTTGCATGCTTGGACAATTTTATTCAAATTCTTGATCTCTTCTTTCCAACATGCATTCAACTGTTTAATTCGACTTGGAGAATGCAGATCCTCTTCTCTCCTTTTCAATTCTATCATGTTTGAGACTTTTATCCCAAATGGTAAAACAACATCTGTGTAGAATCCTTCTTCATTCTTTAAATTAGCTTGGAGATATTCATGAAATGCATGTGTCCTTGAACCGAAAGAAACAATATTTTTTTATACCTCCCATGCTTCTATTATCAATGACATTCTCTTTTTAATATTTTTCTCAACATAACTTCAGACCACTGTGAGAAAACTTTAAGATCCCTTTAACTTAATACCGGGTGTAGTTGGTTTGACCATTGTTAAAGGATCGGTCGGGATTAGAAGAGGCATCAAGGTAGTCTCCAATTCTTTAATCTTCTCTTTTAATTTAGCATTCTCAGTCTCTAAACCATCAATAAAGTCGTCGAGCGCATCCCTGGTTTCCCTATGGATTTTGGAAATCTGGGATGGTCGCATATACTTTAGGTCGACCTCTGAGCAAGCCTTTCCCTTTTTATTCTTCGGGTCATTTATTTCTACAATCAAATTTTTAGATTCTTTGTCAAAAACAACACTTTGAAAGTGAAGGATTCTTCTTCACTAAAGGTCTCATTTGCAATGACTTCCAATAAAGAATCTTGCTGAGCCTTATGATTCTGCTGTTCTATTGCAGGAAATATTTTTTCAATGTTTGCTTCTAGTTCCATATCTTCCAAGGAAAAACTTTAGATGCAATTTTCTATAATATTATCTCCTTCCTCTTGCACTAAGTTTTTTCTTTTCTTTCTCACGGGCAACTTGTGTGAATTCTGAATTTTTCCAAGGAGAGGATTCTTCTCTCCCCCTCCATTGGAACTACTGTTGAAAATATTTTTAATTGGGTGGGCCACTGGGGCACTACTCCTGGATGTAGTATTCTTAGGAGTAACAACTGGAGATTGAGCACTTGTTTCACTGGGACCTTTTCCCCTTTGCTTGTAAAGATCATTATTGCTAAGTAATGTTTCTAAATCACCAACATTATGTACATGAGTGCTTTGGATGTTACCCTCTTCTTCTTCTTTCAAGTCAATTTGAATGAAGGAGTTATTAAACCCGACTGAAAGCATATGTCCAACAAAGATTTTGTTTGGATCAAAACCTTTGATCCTTTCAACATACTTTAAACTCACATTGTTAAAATGATTTGCAAATTCGTCAATTTTATTTATATTTCTGAACATGAACTCTCCAATCTTCCATGGCAGGGGAATAAACTTCTTTTTCCTTTTTTCATGGAAAAAACGTGACCAGAAGTTATATTGCCTTTCCACCTCTATAATAAATAGTTGATCATATACATGATACAGGAGAAAAGAAGGATTATCTTTCAAGCAAAATATCCTTATGATATTGTGATTCTCCATTTTCTCTATTGTCTCCTTTTTCTCTAAAAATCTGGTAGCTTGATAAGATATCCTCGGAGTGTTTTCGCCCAACAAAAGTTTTTGAAGAGTGAAACAAAATTATTATAAACTTCATAGAAAAACAGAGGGGTCTTATGGCTCCATAATGGTTGATACCAAAAGGTAACTGGATCTGTTTCACAATTCACCCTCTTACTGATAGTTAAGTTTGGGAATTGACAACATTGCACGATAAAAAATATCAAATAAGAGGCCATAAATAATTTTCTTTCCTTTTTATAGTGTGATAACTGGGACGAGCTTTCGATAGAAATGAGTTTTCCCCAATAAAAAATGGCATGTTCTTGTACTATAAAATAAAAAATATATAAAATCATGTGAGAGCTAGAAGCAATGTTTTCATGACCTAACAACCTAGTAAATAGCCATGTAATTTCTTGATAGGGATTTTTTAAAGACTCAACCTGGATTCTGGTTATGTCTTTTGGGATAGATGCAGGATTATCCAAATGTTCCGGTAGGAGGTCAAGCCCATTGTTATATTTCTTAAAGAATTCTCTACAATCTCTGCAGCTTTAACATCTTGCACAAAACTTGAGGTGAAAGAGAAATCAGAGAATGATCTTGGAGTTGTATAATTTTTTGACTTGGTACGTACTTTTCCACACACCATCCAACGATTTCCTTACAATCAAAAATCTTATTAACACACCAAACATGAGCGATTCTAGATGTCCAAATTACATCTTTATGTGCAGGAGGAGAGGAATAATACAAATATGCTCTCGACCATTAGAAGTTTTGGTCTTCATGACCAAAGATATTCAGAGTGTCACCATAAAATTGCTACCTAGTTGATGCTGCCATAAGTTGACGAAACTATTTCTTCAGCCAGATAATAATCTCAAATAAATCTTTTCGGAAAGATAATGGTATTTTAATCCCATGGAAAATGAAGATTTAATGAGTAATTCCTCGAGCCTTTCGCCATTAATGACGATCTTTTTGGGGCCTAAACAACAATTGTTAGCATTAAACAATACTTAATTCATATCGGGAAAAGTAGCAAAAGGTCGTGGACGTGCGAGAGAGAATTCAAATATAGGATTTTTGTGAACCCGCGAACCCGGGGTTGTATAGATGATAAAAAATATACTAAGTGTAGAGGAACGGTCGTTCGGACTTGCATGCAAGAAGAATGAAATACTTTGGAGTCTGACACCCATGACAAGGATGATGGTCGAAATGTAGATAACAGAACTTGGGGTGCAAAGTGAAGGTCACAGAAAATGGAGAGTGAAAGTTCGAACCCACGAAACTGAAATATGACTAAGTGTTAAAATGGACTTATGAAATAAGTAAGTGGGTGGAAATGAAAGCTTGCCAACCCGCGAAATTGAAATATGGCTAAGTATAGTAACCAGAAAGGAATAAAAGAAAAAGGGAATAAGGGGAGGTGTAGAAGAGGGAAAAGAAATGGAGTAAAGAAGTAGGGAAAATAGAATGTGGAAGGAAAGCATGTAAGCACGAAATGGTCTCAACAATACTCTATACAACCACCAACTCTTGTAATTCCATTTATTCAACTTCTACTTTATTACACACATATTTTGTAGCCATTTGCTAATTTACTTTGTTGATATAAATATGATACAATGTTGAAATTTAGGATAGCAAACTTTCCTTTCTTGTCCCCTTGGTTATTTGGCTTGTATCTCAATCAATTGTCTTGTCTCGGGCAGGTTTAACGTTGTCTTGTAGGTACACAACACTTTGGAAACCTCCCTTCATCAACAAGACTCTTTTCCAAGCCTTATTCCACTTACAAACTTTATTTATAGGGCTTCATTGGTCATTCTACCGCTTTCGATGTCATTTACCAAGGAATCTCCTTGGTAAATGTGTGTAATAATGTAGAAGTTGAATAAATGGAATTACAAGAGTTGGTGGTTGTATAGAGTATCTAGAAAGTGAGGAGCAACATAAAGTAAGGGGAACCATGTATGCATGCAACTAGTATCTGTTTCACTAGTACGGGTGCATGAATTTGCAATATACACAAAGAAATATCAACGTCCTTTTGTTGTTAGAAACAATAATTGCTATTTTATAATAGTGGCATTGGGAGAATTTTTGCAACTAGTGACAAAATGTGATAGTGCCACTACATAGCAAATGCACGTGAGTTGCTTATAGCCACGAAAGGGAACAAAGGTTTCAAGATGCTAGAATGGACAAATGTCAAAGAAGGCTTTTAAAGGAATTCAAAGACAAATAGCATGATGGTCAATATGGTAAGCATCAAACATTCTAAGTGGTCTATTAGTGAACCAACAATGCCTTTTGCTTTGCTTGAATAAAGTACAAGGTTATGGCTTTACATAAATGAAACAAGCTTTTTCTGTGCATTGTTGTTTTGCAACATGTCGAAGTTCAAATCACCAATAACTGGGATATGCTCATTTGGTTATGTATTTGTTTTTATAATGTTCATAAAGAAAAAGAGAGCTTCAAGTGGTGCATGTGGCATGCCATAAAAAATTGTCAACATGATAGCAATCTTGGAATTATGAAATTGTTGAGGGGGTTGGATTCCAAGTTCTCAACAATAGGTATTAGACCAAAGGATGAGACTCAATTAGACTCCTCTCTGTTTGGAATGGAATAATTCTGTGAGTTATTGGTCCAACAACCGTTAGATGGGCTTTAATATTTCTTATTGTCTCTTTTTTACATTTTCCAGTTTTATAAAATAATTGCAAAGGGAAACTAATCTAATGGGATTAAAAGGAATTTGTCCTTTAGGATAACATGTAAGAACAATTAATGAATATGAAACAAGGTTTTTTTATCCCCGTCAAAGTAATTCCTTTAAGAACTAATTACTGCATAACATAAAGCTGGAAGAGATGAAAATAAAATATCAAGGATTATTTCAAAAGATATTTAATCAAAAGGATAACTCATAAAGCATTTACTGAGAATAACAACAATCTATTCAATTAAAAAAAGATAACCTAAGAATAATTGAAATTATTCCTGGATGACTGAAACATTTAAACAATAGTAGAAGAATCCACAACATGTAATAAAAGGCACAGGAAAACCTCCATAAAACCAAACGCATTGACTCTTAAAAGGAGTTTCTAAATTAGCTTCAAAATAGTTCTGTCCTACAATTCTCCAAAATTCTTCTCGAAGCCAAAAACCCCTTCTTTGAGGCTGATCCTCTTATTTATAACTTAAAAATAAAATAAAGTAAAAAATAAAAAAGATCAAAATCTTGCATGTAATCAAGATGCAAGTGCACTAGGAGTTTGGGTGGCTACATGTTTAGCATCATACTAGACCAATTTCTTGAACAACTCCTTGCACAACCAAAGGTATGGGAAAACATATCGATCCATGGGGAAATTTAAGTTTTCTCTTTCTTCCTTGAATCATTGAGTGTATCTTTCTACTTCTGAAAGAAGCAATTCCAACCTGACAATCGTCTTGACTTCTTCGACCAGATACTTTTGCATGTGGCCATGACTTACTGAAGCAATGGTTCTAACTTCTACTTCTCTTTTATATGCAATTTTCTTGAATTCTGTGAGTATCTCATCCATTGGTCGAAATTATTTCGGTTGGCTAAAACTAGGCAAGTCATTCTCCGCCATGACTCTATTTATATACTCCTAGAAATTCAGGCGAGTTTCCCATTCATCATTCACTTGGATTTGAGATGGTGCAACCAATTTCCCATAGTATTGTGCCGCTCCTTTTATTTTGGCCACTTTAACCTTCGCTAGAATCATAATATCATGGTTCTCTTCACCATGACCTTTCTAAATTTCTTCTATAAATTAAATTTGATCGTATGTTTTACCTTGCTTTACATTCCATCTCATAACTTCTGTGTATAATAAGAATAACTGCAAGGTTTCTTCTTCGAGCTCTGTGATTTCAACCAAAAATAATCTTTTTGCTTGCTAAAGCTTTTTATCTATGTCTAAAATTTCTTCCACAAAGGGCATAAGAATATCTCGATATTCTTTGTAATAATTCACTTGATTTCTAAGGAACTCAAGTTCCTTTTTCATGTCCTCAAATTCATTTTCATTCGCCCTAGCTTTGTCAATAGTAGCCTAAGATATAGATACTCCAACAAATAACAATTCACTCACCTTTCCCCTTTTTGTATCCAACATGAGTTCATCAATAATGATTATTATAGAATTGCCAACATTTATTTTTTGATTCCTCTACATTCTCTTCATAATGGCTCGTCGACGTCAATCATAGGCAATGGATTCTAAGTCTACAACTTCATCTACAAGCTCAGAGATAGGTTGATCACCCAAGGATACAATATTTTCCAAACTTCCTAGAGTATGAAAGTACTCCATCTCTAGTTCTTTGCCTTTATCAATTACCTAAGATCCTACAAACCCTTTACCTTGATATGCTTCCCGTGTCTCTTCTGGTTCTTTATCTTTTCCTTGGTCAACTACCTATGTCTCATGATCATTTTTGTCTCGATCCACTACCTGTGTCTTTGATGGTTTCTCATTTTCATCAACTGCTCGTGTCTTCTCTGGTTCTTCATCTTGACCTACTACCTCATCTTTCATCTTATCAATACCCTCCTCTTCTACCTAGATTCTTGATTTGGGTACATCTTCTTCCTCTTCTTTAGTTAGATCAATAATATTTGCAGGAGTTTCTGCAAGTTGGATCCTTATTGTTGGTCTAAGCCTTGCTTGTCGGCCATTTATTTATGTTATAACTCTTCTTGGATCCTTTTCGCTTCTTTTTCTTGTTGTTGCCTTTTTCCCTTAGTAACTCAATTTTGATATTCTCCCTTATTCTTGTTTCTTCTATTTATTTCTCATGTTGCTCTTTCAACTCTCTCTTTCTTCGCTCAACTTCAACAACTCTTCTTTTGATTTATATTTCTTCCCGAGCAACATCTTCTTCTCATTTCTTCAATAATTCTTCCTCTTTTTTCACTGAAGTTCTTACTCCTGATGCAATCTAGCCTTTTCCTCTTCAATCGCCTATTGTTGTACTTCTTCCCTAAACCTAATTTCTTCCTTTATTTTTGCTTCTTCAACTACCCTTTTAGCAGCTACACCATGATTTATCTCCGATATTTATTCATCTAAAGACATGATTTTGAAAATAGTTATATGAGGGTTACTTGTTCTTTCTAACACCTCATCCCAACTTTGGGCATTTATAGTGAATGCTTCCTCCTCCCATCTCTCATCAATTTATGGCCAACTATAGGACAAGTGTTCAACATGTTGTAAAACTAGTCCTTTAGGATCGTGCCTTCTAAATATTCCAGTTTGGAACCTATATTCCAAATGGTTGAGTTGTTCTTGCCTTGTATCCTTGATGAAACAACGACCTATCTTGAAACCATAAGGGATAGAGATCCTTTTCTTGGATTCCTTTGCTAGAGATGCATTGAACCCTTGAAGGATGGTTTGATAGCATATTTTTCCCATAACCAATATATTTGGGAAATACTTGGGAAATAGGTGAGGTGCAATAGTTTCCCCATAAATCTGGATGTATGTAAGGTCCTCTTCTAAATACCAATTACCAATACATGAAAAAATCTCCTAGCTTGATCATTCAATCTTGGGCCTTCTCTACAAAAAATAATGAAAAACAACCTAGCCAAGAAAGAATCACATATGAGGGAATAAGATTTTTTGTACTTATTCTCCCAAAGCATTTGAAAATATGCATGGACTAGAGATTCTGAAACATGGCAATTTAGATTCAACTCAAAAATATGTTCCCATCACATATTACATCTAATAGATATGAGGCCATATAGAAGGAAGGCAAAACACTTGGCTCCTCAACTTCTTGCTAAGCCTTTTCAATTTTAGAACTAATCTAACCGGACAAAATGGCTACCCAATTGAAATATTTTCCCATGGTGGACACTATGTTAGCTAGTTGGATCCATGCATCAGTAAAATGGGAAAAATCCTTTTCTTTACAATGTTGACACGATAGAACAATGATACACATGTATGGTTCTCTTAATCCTGTAATGTTGAACCATCTAGAAGTCTTGTGGAAGAATTTCACATCTTCCTTTCACCAACTAGTCATTATCTTCCCTAATTCCTGATGGCCATAGAAACATTTTACAAAGGTATCGCTGAGGAGTACTTATGTTGTTGGAAACTTGTAATACATGTCTACTTATGGGTAGAAAATCCCCCACGTAATTACCCTTATCGTTATTAACCACACAATTCTTAGAATTAGTGTGACTGATGATCCATTCGATTGCTTATGCACATGGAAAAATGAGTGCTTTGGATGCAACAACATGTAGGTGAGATCTCCTGATATTCATAAATACTTTGTCATATAATTCCCTTACATCAAGGTTTCTATAAGGTGTGACTTCTAGGTATTCTTTTTTATAAAAATTCTAATACAATCCATTCCATCTCGACAATAAACTTGCTTTTCAGTGGTTGGATTAGTGTCTTTATATATTGTTCACATTGAGGTTTTTGTTGTTATGGGCATCTGGATTATCGATAGTAAATCTTCCAATGAATCTTCGATCATGACAAGGGTTTTGAGACAACTCTCCCTTGTTTCCTTCTTCTTTCCCTTTGGTGTTTTCATGGCTTCTCACATGAGAGTTCTTCTTGGAGACATATTTTCTACAAGTCAGCATAGGGAACAAAAATAACTCTTGCTCTTTTTTAGCAACAACAATATCTCAATCTGATTAATGAAATGGTAGAAAATTATTTGAAAATAAAAGATCGATGGTTCCTTGTAATAATTTGTTCATAAAATAACTTCATTTCAATGAAACAACAAACTGATGACACTATCATATTTAAAAAAAACAACTAGTTGGTCCTTCTAATTCCTAAAATGTAACGCATCGACTTGTTTGGATTACTTAAGTGCTCAAGATTCTCGCACCAAAACAATGAATGATTACCCTTGAGCAATAAGCTTGATGCTCTTATGGTGAATCTACTCTGTGCAACACTTCTGCACACTGGTCTTTATTTAACTCGCTTGTTATTTGACAATGCAAGCGATCAATAATAATTTTCAGAGCTCTCGTCCAAAATCAAGGAAAGAATGAGTAATTTGATCGATGCTATTTGAATTTAATGGCTAAGGGATCAAATATAATAGGTATGATGACAAGATCATGGTAGATTGAGCGAGATTTTCTGAACTATCATAATTGAATGTTGATGGAACATTGTCACCACCAAAATCCCATTTTAATGGTGGTCTGTGTTCTTCAAGGGCGCCCAAAAACTTAGTTTATTTTTTCAAAGAGTTTCAAAAAACATTCTTTTCCCTTTTGAAATCTAATGAACACCTCGAAAAACATGTCAATGCGAATATCGATTGGCTAGAACCTATGGTTGTGTGTTTGGTGGATTCCAAAAAAGTTAATGCAACCTATCGACATTTTCTAGAAAACCTACCTATTTCTCTATCAGTGATCTCCTAAATTTTTCTATCGATGAGTTGGTAAAACGTGACTCTATTAGAGGTTTCCTAAAACTTGTATTGGAGCTCTCCAAAAAATCTCGCAACGCACCTTTCGACGCTTTCCCAAAAATCTCTATTTGACATATCGACATTTTTTCGAAAAACTCTTTGCACTAACGTGTTGGGAAAGATTCTTTTCAGTGCTTGCCAAAAAACTCACATCAACGTGATGGGAAAGCTTATTTTTGGTGCTTTGCAAAAAATTCATATCAATGTGTTAAAGAAAGTTTACCTTTTTCATCAATGCTTGCCAAAAATGTGTTTCAACGAGTTGAAGAAAAGTGCTATCGACGAGTTCTAAAAAGTTGTTTTTGTATTTTTGGCACTTCAGAATAAACTACCCAGATATCTATTGATGGTCTCCAAAAAATATGTTAATATTTCAACGCTTGTGGAAAACATTTTATTGACCTTTATGCGCCCATGGGAAAATGTCTTTCCATTGATGCTTTCAAGAAAAGTGATTTCGGTGAGTTCTAAAAATGTATTTTTGACCTCTTTTCCACTGTCCTAAAAAAAGTCCCTTTTCATCAAAGTTTGCACAAAATCATGTATTCTCTAGCATTCTCCAAAATGTTGTCCTTTGCATCAGTGACCTACTAAATGGTCTGTCCATTATTTTTTTAGAGTTTTATATACTTTGTTGATATCATTTTTATCATTCAAAACTTGGTTTATTTTTGGGGATTTCTTTATATCAAAACACTTGCTAACCTATATGAGATGCAAAAAAATCAATATACTCAAAACATATGAAATCTCCTTGCTAAAAACATCAAAGAAAAGGTGGTACCCAAAAATTTAGTATTTTATTATGTGTTATGTACTCAACAAATGGTGATTCAATGGACGAAACCAACATCTCTACCTATACCTTCGATCAAGACCAGTAAATTTCAAGCAACCTAGACTTGGAACAATAACAAAAAATAAAAACCACCAATAGATCCTTTTATATGCAATTTTTAGAAATCATTTTTCACATTGTCATAGGGATATGATGTTGACCAACCATAAGAAACAATTCCTTTTGATCACTGATCTGCATTTTGAGTAAGAAACCAAGTTGAATCCAACTTCTAATATCAAGGTATTATTTCTATGGTAATCTCTGGGCAGTCCCTATCATTCTTCTGGTGTCGCTTCACCGCCAACGAGTGTCCATTGCCTCGACAGAGTCACCCCAAAATTACAAACCTTGCTCTGCCGTCAACGAGCGTCCATAGCCCCGATGGAGATATCTACATTTCCAAATTAATAAGCATGCTCTACAAAGTTCTTTTTCCTAATCTCTTTTTCTTTTTAAAATAATAATTTATTCAAGGAAGAACATGTGAATAATCATTGAATTTATGAGGGTGATACCTATCAATGAAGAGATGAATTGGGTCTTTAGGATTTAAAGCTTACCCATTCTAGAAGAAGAAAGACATTCGTCAATTTCCATTCATCATCTAGATCATGATTTCTAGAGTATATGACTTTTTCAATCTTTTCACATTTGATAATAGTCATTACCACAATTGAGAAAACATTATATTTTCTCATAATCACACATAAACGAAGCAATATTACTTTCTCACTCCTAATCATGCTCATTGTCAACTCACTTTATTTTTGATATTTGAAACAATTAAGGTGTTTAGCTGAGAAGTAGAATGTCATGTTTCGTAGACTAGAGGCTAAAAACTCAACATTCCCCAAAATTATTTATGGAAAACAAACAAAAATCAATCATGCAAATCATGCAACGATAAACAAGCCATGGAAAGCAAGAATTAAAATATGATAATACAATCATGAAAATCAAATATGAAAATAAAAAACGGAAGCAATGCAAGAGTCAAAACAATAAAACTAGAATACCAAACTACTCATGAGAACAACTAGGTGAAAAAATGCTTAAGAGTTTGACCATTAATAGGGAAAGAATCCAATTCTCCCCCAACCTTTGTAAATGATATATCCCAGCCCCTATTTTCTCAACAATTTGGTAAGGACCAAGCCATAAGTTTTGGAACTTTGAATGTTTACCTTTTGGTTCATTAGATTTATCTCATTTCAAGACCAAATCACCTACGCCAAAATCTTTATTTCACTAATCATCGGTGTGTCACAAAATTTTGTTTGGCCCTTTCTCTTGATTCTTCCAACATAAACAATGTGTCGATTCTTTTTTGGAGCACAAAACTAGGTTGATCCTTTGATGTCTGTGATAATTGAAGGGATGGTAGATATATGTTTGTTGGTAGTATTGCTTCCTATCCATACACCAGATAATATGGGGAAGTGCCCAATACTTCATTTGGAGTAACTATATATGCCCATGGGGAATTAGATAATGCATTATGCCAACTCTTGTGATTCTCTGTCACCGTCTTCTTTGTAATCCAAATTAAATTCTTGTTAGTTGATTTAGCTACTGAATTTACCTGAGGATAGTTGTCAGTTGAATATCTCAAGATGATAACCCAATATAATGTAAACTTAGAAAACAAAGTTGAATATAAATAAACAACATTGTAAAAAACAATCACGAAAGGTACCCCAAACCTCGTAATCAATTGTTGTTCTAAAAAATGGATGACTATTTTTTCTTAAACCTAGGTCAAAGGAATTGCCTCAGACCAATGGGAAAAATAATCAGTTGTTGTTAAAATGTATCTATGTTGTTTTGATGAATGAGGATTTGTCTCTTCGATTATGTGTATGCCCCATTGCATGAATGGTATGCTAATTGTAACTGGTCGTAAATGTATTTAAGCTTTCTTCTCTATTCATATGCTCATTTGACAAATTCAATATTTTCTAACATAAGCGTGTGCATATCAGAAGAGAGTACACCAATAATATCTAGCACTCAAAACTTTGTGAGTTGTAGTTTCCTTAGCAATATGTTTTCTAGTAGGCCCATCGCGAAGGCCTCTCAAAACCTTCTCAACATCTTCTCTTTCTAAACATCGCAACAACACTCCATCATAATTTTTTCGAAATAAAACAACGTCGATCAATCTATATTTAGCATATTTTAACCTTAACAACCTTCTTTCTCTCAAAGTCAGGTGATTAGGACATACTCCATGATGTAAGAGATAAATCGCATCAGAATACCAAGAGTCATGATGCGGTGGGATAAAAGTTGTATCATTGGAACAAACAAAGAACTCATTTTCCTATCCTTCTTCTTCTTTGAGTACAAAATCTTGGGATTCTGCAGCCAACTTACACAACCCTTGGCCCCACACAACACGGGTAGGTTTTATTTCAAGATCAAATTATTTTATAACAATCATTCATCTCCCTCTACACTCACCTAAATCTTGTTGGGTATACAACAATTGCATAACATGGTGGGGTACAATGACCCTAGGGTGATTTTTTAGGGTATATGACATAAAATGTTTAACAACTTTGTATACAACAAAAGATTGCTTATCTATGGTAGGGTAGTTCAACTATGATCCCTAGAGATTAGTAATCGTGAAAGAGAAATGAGCTTCATTGTTGTCATCATTCTTTTGTTTCAAGACAACAATAAGATATTGATCACAAGAGAAAGTACATAAAAGAACTCGTGATTAAAATCATGACTATGTAACATAGGAGCATTTGAAATAACATATTTGATTTTGTCAAATGCCTCCTTCTCTTCTTTGTTCCATTTGAATTATAAATATTTTTGAATCATTTTTAGCAATGGATTTATAGTCTCGTTGAAATCGCGAATGAATTTTAATATTTTCGAAGAAAGACTACATTGATTTCCTATTATGGGGAAAAGGAAATGGAGATATAACTTTTACACGTTTAGGATTGATTGTCATGCCTTCTTTTGATACGATATGACCAAACAATTTGCTTTCAGTCACCCAAAAAATGGTTCTTTTTGGATTTATAGAAATTCCATATTTTTTGCATCTTTCAAATATCTAACTAAGATGTGAAATATGATCAACTCGATTTCTCGAATAAACCGTCTCATCATCCAGATAGACTACCACACACCTATTTATTAAACCTCTAAAAGCAACATCCATTGGTCTCTAAAAAGTAGCCCCAACATTAATTAAACCAAAAGGAATTTGTTTGTATCCAAAGGTACCCCATTTGGTTCGAAATATAGTTTTTGATGAGAAATAAAGACTCACACTAAACCAACTAGGAAAGATGAGACAAATTCAAGTAAGAAAAAACAATGACAAACACACAGTACAAATATATTTTACCGTGGAAACCCAAAACCGGGAAAACCAACATTTCTTGAGCATCTTGATCCTTGTTGTCTTATTCATCCACTGAATAAAGAGTTACATGACTAACCTTGGTCTACATTTAAGACACATTCACCATCATACTCTCTTTCTTTACACAAGAAAAACTTTGCATCCAATTTGGCTTACATCTACATGACCAATAACATCGTCTTAAGGAGTTCATTAATCTATACAATTACAACATGCTTTATTTGTAGAATTTACAACATGCAAAACCTAAATCATGGCACCCTAAAATAGTTATAGATCCACCCAGATGATTGGTTGCAATCCTGTGAATCTCGAGATTCTATTACATTTGACTTTAGTTGGTTTACCAATCAACCTCCAGTTGTTCTTCAGTCAATTTCCACTCGACCTCATGTCGACCTTCTATCGACCTCTTGTTCAAATTTGACTTCCCCCTCGATCACTTTGACTTCTGACTTCCCGATCAATCACTTTGACCTCGACTTGAATCGTCAGTCGATTCTTCACCCAGTAGATCCACCTCGACTAGCCAATCAGATGATTGTTCTTTCACTGTAAAGAATATAACAACCTAATATTCTCCCACATGTTGTCTTCTTTGTTTATATGGGAGAACCTGAACCTTTGTTCACTAACCCAAGGCAACAATGCCCATTGGCTCTCTACACCAAGAGAACTTCACAACACTCACATACTTGGTCATTGATTATGTTATTCTTTCCAACATGTCTACTTTCTCCAACAACACTTGGTTTCTTTCAACCATATCTCTCACGAAATGGTATTGTACAACGATATGCTTTGTCTTGGAATGGTACACTCGATTCTTTGCTAGAAATATTGCGCTTTGAATGTCACAATTTATCTTCATACCTTTATGGCCAAACTTGATCCTTGAACATAGTCGATGTAACCATACTGCTTCTTTGCTTCCATGCGTGGCTACCATGTATTCATCTTCTGTTGTTGACAAGTCTACAATAGCTTGTCTCTTACTCATCCAACTGATTGTTGCATTGAACATCTTGAACACATATCCACTTGTCGACTTTCATCGATCAAGATCTCCGACCCAATCGACATTGACAAAGCTATGCACATTTACTTCATTGTTATCTTTAGGCTTCCCTTTCTACCATATAGCACAATCGTTTATGCCACACAAATACCTAAACACTATCTTGACAATGATCTAGTGATTTTTCCTAGGTGTTGACATGTATTTGCTCAATACTCCCACTGCATGAGCAATGTCTTGTCGAGTGCAGACCATCTCATACATCAAACTACCAACAACACTTGCAAAGGGAACATGTGCCATGTCCTCTATTTCTTCCTCCGTCTTTGGACACTATTCGGTAGTTAGCTTTTCTCCCATAGGATTTGGAAGCTTCACTGGTTTGCAATCCTGCATATTGAAATGCTTCAAAATTTGTTTCAATGTACTTCCTATGATTCAACCAAAGATTTCTAACTGCTCGATCTCTCTTGATCTCCATTCCTAGAATGAGGTTCGTTCCATCAAGATCCTTCATGTCGAACTTGGAGGACAAGTGCTTTTTCACCTCATTTATTGCATCCATGTTGTTTCCGACCAATGACATGTCGTCGACATGCAAAGCTATATATATGAAACACCCACTTTCTTCCTTGGAATATACACATTGATCAACCTTGCTTCTCACAATCCCAAACTAAGAACGTGGACGTAAAACTTCTAGTACCACATCCTTGGTGATTTCTTTAGACCATAAAGGGATCATTTCAATTTGCACACCATATCTTTCTTTCCTTTGACTGCAAATCCTTCAGGTTGTTTTATGTAGATTTCTTCTAGGTTCCCATGTAGGAATTTTGTCTTCACATCCATTTTCTTTATCTCAAGATCAAATCCCGCAACCAAATACATTAGTAATATAAATGAAGTTAATTTTGCAACAAGGGAAGAAATCTCACCGAATTCGACTCCCTCGACTTGGGAATACCCTTTCCCTACCATTCGAGCTTTGAATTTCTGAACTTGACCTACTACATTCATCTTTTTCTTAAATACCCACTTGTTATCGACAAGTTTTCTTCTAGTAGGTAATTCGACCAGAACCCATGTCTCAATTTTGTTTAAGGATTTAATTTGTTCAACCATGATGTCCTTCTAGAGTTTACCCTCGGTCGAGTTGACTACCTCCCTAGCAGACTTGGGCTCCTCCTCGGTGGCAGCTAACACAAATGCAGAATGAAAATCAGCTGGACTATACCTTTAATCTTGTTTTCTTACTCGTTCACACCTCCTTACAACTGGAGTCAGCTATTCCACCTCTTCATCTGATTCAGTCGACTCATCTGAATCATCGTCTTCGTTCCTTGGTCCAAACACTAGATTCTTTGGTTTTTTCTCCATTTGAACTTCTTCAGACTTGGAAGTTCCACCGACTTCCCCGAATACCACATCTCGACTATACATTGTTTTCCTTAATGTAGGATCCCAAATCTTATATCCTTTCATTCCATCCTTGTACTCGATGAAAATACACTTGACTGCCTTCTTGTCCAACTTGTACCTCTTTTCCTTGGGAACATGCACAAATGCATCACAACCAATTACTTTGAAATGAGAAAGCAAAAACTTCTTACCAAACCATACCTCATGTGGATTCGTGTCGAATAACATTGATGAAGGAGACCTATTTACTTAATATTTTGCAATGTCGACTGCCTCTGCCCATAATTTGTGTGCAAGCCCAACACCACTGAGCATGCTCCTTGCCTTGTCCATCAACTTCATGTTCATTCTCTCAACAACTCCATTTTTTTGTGGGGTATATGGTGTGGTGTTTTAACGTGCTATTGTTAGGATATTTAGACACTTTGGAGTTAGTTAAGATCTACTTGGTCTAATATGTTGTTAGTTAAAAGTGTGTTTTTTAGTGTGTTTCTTTAGTATGCATTAGTATGCATTTGTAGTTAGGAAATCCAATGGTCACGATATGTTCCCGACATAGAGTGATCCGACAATTCATATTCTCCTTGATATTAATGACCATTGATATGTGGATTAACACCTGATTAGTCCATGATATCTATTTAAAGAGCATGAAGGGTCATTTTTCGATGATCGATTGTGAGAAAATCTCTTGTGAAATATCTCTGTAATCTTTTTTCTTTTGCATTAATAAACTGCTCCAAGTGGCGGCATTGGCTGGGGTCGTGGATGTTTCCTCGTAGGGGTTTTACCACGTCAAAACATTGGTGTGTTGATATTTGATCTGGTTGTATGAGTGGTTACTGAATGTGTTCTTCTTCTGTTGGAATACCTGTGTTGTCGAACATGGTATCAGAGCCTGTTTGAAGACCCGCTCCTGTTGTAGATCGAGATCGTGAAGTTGAGTTGCCTCATCTCCATTTTCTGTCATTTCCTTACATTTCTGGGCTGAGAGTAATGTTCCATTTCTTCCGAAGCACTCATTTTAGTTAGGAACACTTTTCGTTTCACTCGAAAAGGTTTTCGTTTGCCCAAGATACGACCATTTCAGTCAGATCCAGAGGTATAAAGCTTGAATACACATTTTAAAATTTTTTGCAGAGTATTATTTTGGTTTTATATATTTGTTTCTGCGTTGCTACTCTTTTAGATCTGCATATTCTCTTTGCCCTGTGCCCTGTGTGATCTCGACAAATCAGAAATAGATAGGAAAATGTGCATCTTCCAGGTAAGCTAACCGAGATCTAACTGTTGTTGTCATAGAGACGCGGAATTTTTTTCTTGTGTGAAAAGAGTTTTTTTTAGTACACTCTCCAAGGCTGTCTTCAACAACAACAACAACAACAATCCTCTTGCTAAACAATACAATATGTTTTGCTAGACCATTTGGTTAAAAATTGTCTTATTAAGTAAGAGGTCTTGAGTTCAAGTTTATCTTTTTGTTACATTTTTTTGAAAAAATTCATGGTCAAACTGTAAAGTGTATTTTACTTCAAGTATAAAAGTGAATCACTTCAAGTATAAAAGTGAATCCCCACTTCAGTGGGTCACTTCATAAAACAACTTATACTACTACATGGTCCTCTAGTTACTGTTTATGCATTTTTTTTTAAAAGGGCATAAATTTCACATTTGAAGTTCGTTTTCAGTGTCGTTTTTTTAAACCACCTATTTTTCAAGATAATTCCATCCAAATCATCATTTTCAGTTTTTAAATCCATATTATCTGCATATTTAATATGGCTTCTACAAGTAATCTCTTGCTTACCAACACCAACTACTTCCAATGGAAATCCCATATGGAAGATTTATTAAGAAGTAAAGCCTTGTACCGAATTACATTGAGAAATGAAACAAAACCCATTGATGCTGATAAGAAAGTCAAATGGGATAATAGGAATGAAGAAGCACGTGGATTAATCAAAATTTCCATTTCTCTTGATTTAAGGTTCCACCTTCAATCAATTGATAAACCCAAAGAAGCTTGAGAAAAAAATGAATATGTTTTTGGTAAACACAATATTATTCGAGCACAACAATTAGGAAATCAAGTACTGACTTTAAGTCCAAATGATTTTTCTTGCATTGAAGACTATCTATCTAAGTTTAAAACACTCAGAACTTTATGTGAAGAATGTAAGAAAAAGATAGAAGAAGATCGTTGCATCTATATTATTCTTTCTAAGCTAGGTAGTGCATATTCTGTGTTTGTATCTACCTTTTATGCCATGCAAGAGGCTCTAGGGACAACTTATCAAAAACCTAGTCTTGAGAACTTTTGTGATGCTTTGATTAGAGAGAAAGATAAGCCTATACAACTTGGAGTAATCAACACTGCAGGTACCTCCAACAAAGCCTTAGTCGTCCATAAGAAAGGTAAACCAAAGAATCCGAAGAAGCAACATACTCGCCACAAAAACAAACAATATAAGGGTATCAAACCCACTCATACATCTTCCGCTCCTAATGGTGACAAATGAGAAAAGTATAAAAGTAAGAAGAATGACAAACATTGCAACTTTTGTGATAAATATGGTCATGATGAGTCCAAATGTTTCAAGAAGATGACAATTTTAGAAGCAGTGATGAATAAGCACAACATCAATATTGATTCTACTTCTTCTTCTTATTCTCATGAACATGCCCTTTCTGCTTCTCATTTCTGCTTCTCGTTTCTGCTTCAATACAACTTCTACTTCTTGTTCTGATGAGTGGCTTATTGATTCTAGATCATCTTATCATATGGCTAAGGATAGAGACATATTTTCTGCTCTAAATGAATGTAACACCAATAAAATATTTGTTGGTGATGATAGATCTCTTAGTGTTGAAGGATCTGGAACAATTCAAGTAGAAAATGGTCATTTCAATGATGTATCATGTGTTCCAGGTATTTCTTGTAACCTTCTATCAGTATATCAAATCACTCATTTGTTGGTTGTGGAGCCTGATTATCTTCCTGATTCAAAGGTCTTTTACTTTCAGCCGTGTTTATACCCCATGAAGTATTTACACCCCATAAGTATGTACACTCTTCCACGCGGGGGAGTGCAGAGGGGGGGTACCCCCTCTACGGGGTCTGAGGGCGAAGCCCCCGAAGAAAAAATTGCCTTGTAAATGTATATTGTAATTTCATTGTAAATATGGACCGTTTATTATAAGGTCGCAGATATAACGGTAGAAATTGTGTTAGGATTTTTTCCCTAGAAGGCAACCCTCTTTTATGAGCGAAATGTATTGCGGCTATGGTTGATGGCAAATATTGTATTTTGAGATAGGAGACTGTGAGAGAAAGAAGAGGAAGTTACAATGGGTTTGTTGTAGGTTGTATCCCTTCATATGCTGGATAATAATAAAGGAAGGACCTGGCAATTTCTCTGGTGGACGTAGCCCACATTGGGTGAACCATGTAAATCTGTGTCTCTATTGTATTGTGTATCTTCAGTGTTTTTTTTTCTGCATTTATTTTATTTTATTGCTCCACCGTCCTGTTTTTCTAACAACTGGTATCAGAGCGAAAGGTAACTCACAGGAAAAGAGGGTTCCTGGTTCGAGTGGGAGCAATGTTGGAAGATGGAAAGTTTAGGGTCGAGAAATTTAACGGCCAAAACTACTAGTTGTGGAAGATGCAGATGAAAGACTATTTATATCAGAAGGATCTATTCCTACAATTGGGCGGAATAGAAAAGAAGTTGGTGGCTACGAAGGACGAAGAATGGGAAATTCTTGACAGAAAGGCTCTAGGAATGATACGGTTGAGCCTAGCAGCGTCAGTGGCTTTCAATATTTCCAAAGAAAAGACAACAAAGGGTTTGATGGACGCATTGGCCAAATTGTATGAAAAACCCTCGGTGTCCAATAAGGTATTTCTAATGAAGAGATTATTTAATATGAAGATGTCGGAAGGTGGGTCTGTT